>JBAMMX010000025.1:6448855-6591355 GCA_037126225.1 Dillenia turbinata
ATTTAACAGTCCAAAATGATACTCTTGTCGGTGAAGTTAATTAAAGACCTAGAATTTTGCGTTACCCTTCGGTGTGGTCCATTGTATATCCATTGCGGGTCCCTACCCATATCTTACCGTTTGGAGCTTTGTGGGATCTCTCTCTCTCTCTCTATGTGAAATTTGTTGTTTTGGTAGCTGCCATCTGTTTTGGCAGCTTTGATTCTTTATAAATTGGAAGCACATTTGCCAGAGACTACACTAAATAAACGGTCATGCTATACTAAGCGGACAAAAGAAAGATGGCGTGAGAAAGCGATTCGGTGTATTTGTTCTAGTCTGACACTAAGAGAGTGTGAATTCCATCTAGTCCCTTTAATTTTTCCTTCACCTTATTCTCAATCAAGCCCATAGGCCTCCTCTTGTAACTGGAGAGAGAGAGAGATGGCTTTTAATATGTGTAATAAACAATAGAAATACGTTATATATGCATTTCAAGGAAATCAGATCCCCCATCTCATTCTTTAAGGTTAGCATTTTGTATAGATTATAGCATACTATGATTTAACTATTTCAGCTCAACAAGTTTCAGTTTTCAAATTTAGTCCAAACTTTCTATTTACTAAAAGTTGGGTCGTGAAGTCAGATACATCCATTGGGTTTATGACAAATTTTGCATCAAACATTTCTTTGGACAGATTCTCAGTTTTTTGTTAATTTATATGTACCATACAAAATGACATGGTTGTATATTTTGACTTAGGAATCTACGAATTTTGAAGCTCATGAGAATTGCCTTTCAAGGCTTCAATCATAAAAGAGTGAACTAGGGCAGCTGCCTCTACAAGCTTGCATTAACTCCTAAATTGAAAGCAGGACCCACGATAGTCATACAGAGTTAAACCCAACCAAACCCATACAATGGGCTAGTACAACATTAATGCAATCATGCCTAGTTGCAAAAAAATATACGTAACACCCTCTCTCGAAAGAAAAATTAGGAAAAAGAAAATATTTTTTTCTACTGAACTAACTGGTATTCAAAATTATATCTTGATTAATTCAATTCGAGTGATATAAAACTCTTTTTTAAGAGAAAGCACTCTCGGTGTAGTTCTTTTCATGTTTAAAATTCAAATCTGAATCTAAGTTAAAAAATTTAACACACTTTTCTTGGACCAACTGTCGGGACTTGATTGACAATTCTCCCTCTAAATTATAACTCTCTATATATGTTTAATTTATAAATCAGTCCCTTACCTTTCCAATTTCCAATTTTTTGTGAACAGAACTTTGATAATCTACAACACGAAACAAGCATTATCAGAACAAAGGTCCCCGCAACATGAAACCGAGGTTGGAAAACTAATGACTTTGCTTCCCCACCAAGGTTCAAATAAGATGGAAGTCCACATCTCTCTCTCTCTCTCTCTCTCTCTCTCTCTCTCTCTCTCAACCAGGACACCTCGAACAGCTCATTTACACTCGCCTAATAATTCGGATAGTATTACACGTATTCAATATTTTCATTCAGTGAGAAAGAAAAATATGATAAAAGTTCATTCTTTGATTAAAATATGTTCTTAATCGACAAATCTTTTGTGTTTTCAGCACAAGAATTGTATTGTCCCAATATTCTCAGAGCCTCATAAAAATACAAGATGTGTACAAAATATGCGATTCTTTTGTTAGAAATATTATGTATCATAAATCAAATTAATTATTAAAAAATATTGTGTAATAGAATAAATCAATAATTGAATTGAATTTGATATATAGTATTTTTTAACATTCTCTCAAATTCAATATGATATAAAAATTACTTAAATTTGAAAGAAATGATATACCATGAATGAGTCATTGGACTTCATCAAAGCTAACAATACGAGCAACAGAAAAACTCCGTTACTATGTTAAAAACGAGAAACAATGAATCGTTTAGGGTTTTATGTTGCTATATGGCTTCCAATAAGTTTCAATTTTTGTGATTTTTTCATGTATCAAATTCATCTGTTACAATTAATTAATTAATTAATTTAATATTTTTGGGGGGTGCAATTAAGATATTTTCCCCGCATCCTTAATGTTCATAATAATGATAATGATTTTGAAAAGGGTAAGTTCAATTATGGGGCAGTTGGGGTTCGTTAAATTGGATTTTGTTCGTAAAGACAGAGAAAAGAACACACTGATTTTGATTTGGGAGCTGCATCAAATCCAAATTGACCAAATTAATTAATGACAAAATCCCGTGATTGACACTCCCATTAACATGTCAATTGCATCATGTCTTAATCATATGGAACCTGATGAACCTGCGTCTGCGTAACCCCTTTCTTTATTTTTATGTCAGCTTCACTGATTTTAATGCATGCTTTGATTGGATATCAAATACAATGATTTTCATTAAGACATGCATACAATGCTTTTATTAAGACATGATCAAGACCAAGAAGGAAGAAGACTAAGTAAATTACTCTTTTTTTTTTTTTTTTATGCCCTTGAACTAAGTTCACCGTCCGGTGTTTGGATTCTCATCTCGATTAATTCAGATCAATCTAATTAAGATCTCTCTTAGAATGATAGGGATCTCCCAACGTAATCGACTCCATACTCAAGTTGCAAGTTAAACTCATAATTTTAATTAAGAGATACAGTGATCTATCCGTTGTACCAATTATCATTGGTACATTACTCTGCTATATGTTTTAACGTAGAAAATGTATGAGTAATCAATTGATCAATTCATCAGGGCTCGGAAAGAAAATCCAATTAGACAACCTTATTCAATTTTACTTTTTAATTTTTTATTATTTTTCATTATATATGTATATTGATTTAAGAATTAATTATAAATATATTAAATAATTTTCTTTCAATTTAAAAAAAAAATGCGGGGTTGGGCTTTCAAAGGATCGGCCTTTACTCAATGACTGGGCCAAGCTTATATTGGGAGTGCTTCGCCTGCCCATTTCCACCGCTAGATGGTCTTCCTAAATTTTGGGCGCAAGGGCTACTAAAAGTTCAAGCTCAACTATGTTCAACAAACTAACCCAATAGATGGAGTTCATAGGGCCTCGCCCAAACTTCAGGAGCGAGGTGATTTTATGGGCCCAAAACTAGGCCCAACTCATGCTCATGAGTAAGAAAAAGCTGATCACCCTTGCAAATTCAATTTGTCATTTATGACATGTAAATTTAGTGATAGAATATTAAATTTTTTTAAGTAAAATCTCAAATTCGAGTTTGAGAATTAAAAAATAGGTATCGGGGGAGTCGATATCTAAATTGGACTCTAGATTATACGGACAAGATTAGTTAAGTTTCTGGATAGCTACGGTCGACTCACGAAAACAAAAGAAAAATTCAATTTGTCAGTCCTAAAGATAGTCTGACTTTTAGGTTGCATGCTGTCCAGATTCTAGACCCTCACAAAAAAATTTGTTCGTGAATGGTTGGTGCATCACACTCCTTTTTCAAATTCATTTTCAATGTTGGGCTGCCCACAGATATGAACTTTGAAATCATCTTCGATGAGAAAAATTCAGCTGATGGTTTTAAATTTCTTTCATTGAAATGATGCTCTCTCTCATTAGCGAAGCCACTTTAGGGGCATGTGGGGCACTGCGTTCACTTAAATTTTGAAAACAGAAATTTAATATATACAATCTAGTTGTATTTAAATATATATATATATACATACTATTAAATATCTTAAAAATAATAACAAAACCCATAATATTACCGTTAAATCATAAAAATATAACCAAAGTTCTTTCTTCCTCTAAAATAAATTTTTAAGATCTCTCTCTATAAACTTTGAGGCCATTCGATTCGATGTGTATTACGATCACCGTTAGCTTTAACCTTTTTTTAATTTAAATCTTAAAGAAGAGAAGGAAAAATTAATAATAATTTCAGGTATCAATCTTTATTATTAGCAGAAATAAGTTGAAGTAGCTCATGAATAAGTAATGGTTCAATTCAAAAATTAGCTAAACGAGAGAAGTTGGTGAACCAAATAAACGTTCATGAACCACATTTTTTTAGTTCATATAAAATATAACCCGAATTTGAATCAGAAGATGTTACACAAAATTTGTTTCATGAGTTATGCCAAATTATATTAATATTATAATTTAACATATAATATATCCTAAAATTGACTGGATTTATTTTAAAGTCTATGAAAAAAGAAAACAAACAACGGCCACCTCATGTAAACATGTTTTATTTTCTCCTGCTAAAATAAAATTTTGGCCCTCTCTCTCTCTCTCTTTCTCTAGTCTAGAGTTGTCATGAGACTCAGGTAATGTCACAGGTATCCGTGATACTACCTGGTCAAAGCTCGACTCAAACTTTTAAACCGAACTCGAGCTCGCGTTCAAGCCCAATAAATTATATTTTTAAAATAATTTTTATTTGTTAATAATTATTTTTTTTTTAAATAAGTGACACTATCCGATGAACTTCGAGTTTAAATTCAAGCTCACCTAAATAACACATGAACCAAATTCAGGTATCGATACTATTTGAATCAACTCGAATGTCATAACACCCCTACTCTAGCCATAAGTTGAAATGATGGTGCTTTTATTTTGGGCCACTCGATGTGTACAAAGATCACCATTAACTTTAACCTTTTTCTAAGTTGATTCCTAAAGAAGAGAAGGAAAATAAATAAATAAATAAATAATGGTGGGAGTTGTTGCATTTTATTATGGAAGGAAATGTGTTGAGTAGGTTATAATTCCGATTTAAAAATCAGCTTAATCACTGAAGTTTATAAATCAAATGAATGATCATGAGGTCAACCTTTTATCTCACATAAAACATGAACTAAACTTCAGTTACAGAGTGTTCGAATTATCTCGAATTAAATTAATATCGTCTTCTAACATTTAGTATTATCTCAAAATCTATTAAATTTCATTTTACAGTTCGTTATGATTTTTACTCATGTAAATGCTTCATACAAATTGATAGATATGCTTTCTAAATTTATAAATAAGAATTATAATATGCTAAATCTTTCCTGCCTTTTTATTTTTATTTTGGAATTTTTTTTATGAAATTAAACAATTTATAAATATTAATTGACTATTATACTTAATTTTCTTTATATTGAATGGCTATATTTAATGTGAATTGAGCTTGAACCGAGTCTAAAATAAAAAAGATCCATTATGAAGTAACTAAATTAATTGAATAAAATTTAATGAATCGGATTCAAATTACTTTTAGCTAAATTCAGTTGGACTCATTGTGATGAAGCCTTTTTTGTATTCTCGTTTCATATCCCCATTTGTTTTGAACTAAATATAACCAACGATAAATCAATTAGAGCACTAACGGACGATTCATACAGTGAATAAAGTTATTAGATTTTTTAATTAATTTCTTCATACTTAGATATGAAAAGAATTAAATTTAGAGAATTACTTCTAAATTAATTCTGATAACACTCAAATGGAATTAATTAAAATATAATTTTATTATTTATTATTAAAAAAATACCAACAACCACGAGGACTTTTTTGTTTAAAAAAATAACCTAATAACCCTAATTCTTCTCGATCACTCATTTCAAATCCAGATTCTTGTGTAAAATAAAAAAAATAAAAAAAACACACGGTGGAGTGCCTTTTTACTCGTGGAATGAATGGAAAATGTTGCCTCAAAGTCAACGTCGCAGGCGTGACATTTACCAATGGTGTTGCCTTCACATGGGGGTCTTTTTACAAGGAATCTGAAACGATTTGTGGATTTTGTTGGGAACACCAACAGCATGCCCTGGAGAAGCTTGGATATCGTGCACCATTTATTGGGCATTATACCTACTTTTTCTCTACCAGTCAAAAAATTCCCTTGTTTTTCATTCAAAAGCACATGCATGACTTGCTCTCTCTAGAAAAATTTTAAAAAAAAACAAAAATTGATTGATCAAATCGTGGAAATTACCAAATTTGTGCTATGAGTTTTAGAAAAATTCGATTTTTTCCTTTTTAATATGAAAAAAGTTCAAATTTAAAAATTCTAAAAAATAAAAAAAAATGATATCAATTGATTTATAATCCATTAACCAACAAAAAAATATATATATATTCAATTCTTACAAACTAGAATCATTAAATGGCATATCTCCACTCCCATGTTGCATTTGACATGTATTGTGCATGATCTCGTACCAATTAAAGAGTTCAAAATGGCCCTCGACACCTATATATGGCATTAGCCAACTGGTGCATTGTTTTTTTTTTTTTTTTGGTGGTAAAGGGAGGAAAAGAATGGGGCATAAAAGAACACCAAAACAATCAAAATGAAGAGAATGTTAGGAGGCTGGTTGAGGAAATGCAGACGAGAACAACGAACTATTCCAACCAAATTGAACCCCTTTGAGCTATGTCATGAGCAAGTCTATTGAGGCTGGAGCATTTTAAACTCACAATAGGTCCAAAATCATAACAGTATCACTTTAGAGTCGAACTATGAATGAGGAAACTCTTTCAAATATTACGTCACATGATTGATGATGCTCATTAAACTTGTGAACATGTATTAACTATGCTAGAATTATTCCAAGCGGATCATAGTTAGGAATACTTTGTAAATTTCAAATAGAGGTCCAGGCTTGCAACGGGGTCCCATTACCAAGGGATACCACGATACCTACCGCAAGACCCTAACTTTTTATTAGCTATATATCGAAGTTGAATCGCAACACTTCTTTTACACATGGATTTGGTTCTGGCCGAGAGTTGTTCTTAAGCAGCTTCAAGAGCATAAAAGGCTTAGAGTGTAGGAACTCATTTGCATGATAGAACATATCTCGACTACGAGAGGAATATTCAACTCAAATTTTGGATCAAAAGACAATTCTATTTCTTGCAAATAATATAAATTCTAACAAATGAACTAACGGACAATTGATATAACAGATAGGTTGTTATATCCCTTAATCAATATCACAAGTTTAACTCGTGACTTAGGTATGGAGTCGACTATATTGGGAGATTCTTACGTCCCAAGAGAGGTCTCAGTCAAATTTATTCAAATTAATAAGGACAAACCTCTAAACATCAGGTGATGGACTAAATCTAAGGGCATCAAATATAATATATATATATATATATATATATAGGTAAAATGAAGGGCCTCTTCACCTCTAGAGCTAAATTAGTTGCCAAAGAGAAATCCAAAGGGTGACTGAGCACCCTGAATGGACCCAGATTAAGAGGCCAAATTAACAATGACAACAAAGCTTTTGTGACAACACAATAATGAAAAAATATTCGTTGCATAAGGGTTCGTTTCTCTTGGGAATGTAATCCGATTGCTTAAGAGAACTCTTGTGGGGAGGCAGTATGTACACACTTTCCAAAGAGAATTTTTCCATAAATTATATACCTTTAAAGTAAATTATGTTATCTCTTTGAATGAGATATGTCACCATTCTTCTCATGGTCTATTTTTTCGCTACCCACTTTTGCACTTGGCTAAGTTTAAATTCATATATTCTACAACTCCAAATTTACAAAAAGATAAATACTTTTCAGTTCTCTTTTAGGAGAAAATTTGTGACATGTCACTTACTCTTGTTTTGGTCCAATATGTGTTTAGCAAGCTTTACGAGCCCAAACTTATACTGAGATTTAGTTTCTTTACTTCTCTTTTGGAAAAGATATTGTGAAATAATTGAGTTGGGGAGAAATTTATATCATGCAAACGAAACTATTGTTGTGGCATTATGCCCTAAAGTAGACTTAACCATGATTTCGGATATCGGTTTTGGAATCGAGATCGACGGTTCCCAATTCCTAATTAGAGGAACTGGAACCAAATCTTAAAAGGGTGATTTTAGTTTCGGCTTCACTTTTGATTTCAAACAATTTGAATTTTGGTTATGGTTTCAAATGGTAAAGATACAAATGAAATGAAGTGATAAGTTTTAGGTTATAAACATTTTCTCTTGATTTTTATCTTTAACAATCTTTACGTTTAGGCTTTTGCATCAATTGAGAAACCAGTAAATTAATGATTTTGATGGGTACTACTAATCTATCTATGATAAATTGTATAACAACAATAATAATAACAATCAAAATTTTAATTTTAATAATTAGAATAAATTTTGGAGTAAACGTATATATAAATTTTATTATATTTAAATTCTCAAATATATCATAAATGACTTTTAGTAATACCATTAAGAGCATGCACCAACACCTACTTGATTTAGTTGTTGAAACTATTATCTTTTAAAAAAAAATTCTTGAATTCAAGGTTTTTGTACAATAAAAATAAACGTTATGAGAGTTTTACCTTTTAAAGAGTCTAATTTGATTCGAATCAGATTTAGTTAGATTCAATATGATTACCGGATATCGGTAGTTTATTAAAAAAAAATATGACAATTTCATTCATGATTATTTATTAATAATGTAATAAAGTTGATAGACAGGGAGACAGAAGAACTAAGTTTGCTACAACTCAAAGTTGATGGAAGGATATTATTAAAAATAAAAATTGAAAAAAAAAATTTAGAAATTTGTTTGAAATCAATAATTTTTTTTTATATAATATTGACATCTGTGAATTAAAAAAAAATGATTGACAGCATCTCATGAGTTCAAGGTGAACAAAAACTCTGAATTTGATTGGATATGGTCCAATGTCCAGTTCGAGAGGTTAACTCTCGAAAGGCCCACATATGAGGTCTACAAGAGACAGATACAACCGATAGACGAACACAGCTTAGTATCATTAAATGACTATTTTCTACGACTATTCAACTAATCTACCGAAGGGTTTTAGTCGCCTCATCTCCCGAATGAAGGGCCTTAGTCACCCCGAATGAGACTTTTCATTTGTCTCCTCAAATTGAATACTTAGCCCTAGGTTCACCAAGCGAACGAGCCCTAAGGCTCCGCCTTGGCCTAACAGCTGATATCCAACGACTCAATCAATCCTAAAGCAAAGCCAAAGCATCCTAACGACTTTGATACTCCGCCTAAGAACGGCATCTTCAAGATCTTACGGATAAGGAAAATTCTCATGCGATAAAATCACAATCATTTCAAAATATTCAATTTCGAGATTTCCAAATCATTTTCACAAGGAAAATAGGGTAATAATGCCCCAAAAACATACGATTCTATCAGGTATAAGATACACTATAATCCTCCGAGCAAGGTACGCTCTCTCTTGGCCTTACACATTGGACACACTAGTCATAGGGAACTTCTCTCTCTAAACTCTCAGTCTATTTCTTTACATTTGAAAACCGCTTTTTCTGACTTTAACGTCGGAGCCTTCTTCATCGGAGCACTCTCCGGCGGTTTTTATAAGTTTTATATCCCATTGACGGTTATCGTTCGAGTCATCAAAGAGTCGGTATCTGTGGGGTCATAACCCACCTCCAACAGATTGGCGTTGTCTGTGGAAAGCAGACTAAAAGCAACCTTCATAAGATTGACAACCATGCCTCCGAGAACTAGAGTATCTTCGAAAGTTGCCCCCACTGTAAAAGGGCGCACCACAGTACTTGCCGAGTCCACCCTCCCCCCGGCACCTGATCACTCGATCCTTGATCGTGTGATTTCTCTCCGACCATTTTATCCGGAACAAGCCATATGACCTGCGGCTCAAGAACAGCCGATCATGACTCCTACCCCAGAACCAGTTAGCAACCCTTTTATGGAAAGATTGGAGTCAAAACTCTAGAAAATGAATAAACAACCGGAAGGACTCAGCCGAGCCCTTGAGCCAGATGGTCACTCGTCTGCAGTGAAGTCCGGCCACGAATATCCCCCAGACAAGCACCTCCTGTGAATTATGAACCGTCGATGACCTCTCGTCATGACCTGGAAAACCTGAAGAAATAAATTGAGCAACTTGTGGCCACCGAAGTTAAAAAAACAAGCACGAAGAGAGACGAAGACCCTCTCCACTCTTCGGAAGTATTACCCTTCGACCCAAAGATATCTCTAGAACCGATGCCAATAGACATCCTCCTACCATCGATGGAGCGATACGATAGAACAACTGATCCCCGTGATCATGTTGCCCATTTCATAACAGTCATGGCCTCCAGGAACCTGTCGGATGCAGCAATGTGTAATCACTTCCCTACCACACTCAAGGGCAACACTCTGGCGTGGTTTAATTCCCTCCTGCCGCTTAGTGTCAAAAGCTTCACCCAACTCTGACAATAAGTCGAAACTTATTTTGTAATCAGCCGAGGAGCCAAACCGAGGTCCTCCTTGCTATCGTTACGACAATGGGAAGATGAGTCCCTAAGAGATTTTCTGGAGAGATTTAAAGCCGAGATGCTAGTTTGAGGGGTCGACTCTCGAAAGGCCCACACATGAGGCCCATAAGAGACAATTACCAATCGATAGGTGAACATAGTTCAATATCATCAAACGACTACTTTTTATGACTATTCAATTAGTCTACCGAATGACCTTAGTCGCCTTATCTCCTGAACGAAGGGCCTTATTCGCCCCGTATAAGGCTTTCCATTTATCTCCTCAAATTCAATACTTAGCCCTGGTTTCACCAAGCGAACGAGCCTGAAGGGTTCGCCTTGGCCTAACAACCAATGGCCAATGGCTCAATCGATCCTAAAGCAAGGTCAAAGCATCCTAACGACTTTGATACTCCGCTTAAGAACGACATCTCCAAAATCTTACGGATAAGAAAAATTTCCAAGTGATAAAAATCACGATCATTTCAGAATATTGAAATCCAATATTTTCAGATCGTTTCCATAAGAAAAGTAGGGTTACAATACCCCAAAAGTATACAAGTCAATCAAATATAAAATACCCTCCAATCATCCGAGCCAGGTACGCTCTCTCTCGGCCTTACACATTGGGCACACTAATCACATGAAATTTCTTCTTCTAAACTCTCAATTTGTTTCTTTACATTCGAAAACCGTTCTTTCTAACTTGAGCGTCAGAGTCTCCTCCACCAGAGTACCCTCCGTTGGTTTTTACAGGTTTTATATCCCGTTAACGGTTATCGTTTGATTCTTCAAAGAGTTAGAATCTATAGAGTCAATCTACTTTCAACAATTTCATTGAGACATGACTTTGAATTGATAAAATTAAAATATAATTAAAAAAAAAAAAACGTGATTTTTCTTTCCAAATAAAGACCCAGTCGGACGAAATAATGCCGGTGACGATCAATCATGACGCTCTCTCCGTTCCTTTGTCAAGCCGCGGCATGTCAGTATTAAACCTGTGGGGCCCACGCAACGTTCGCATAATTGAACGTCGAGGCCACGTTACTCTTCTAGATAAGGCTACGGGCTCCCCCCGCCCGCGAAGTTAGGCAAGTGGTCTTCATTTATTGGATATTTATCAAATCATCCAAATTAAAGGCAACTCTTATAATGGAGGGTAACATTAATGTTGTATAATGTTGCCACAAATTAATTTGGATATATATATAATAATTTATAAATTTTATAAAAAAATACCTTATTCTCAAATTTAAAATTATGTAATAATCAGTATATAAATTAAAATTTTATTAAAATTTAATTCTACTTTTTAAATAGAGTCATTGACTAGATTAATTATTGATATGTTTGTTTGTACATAATGTCATTATCTTACTAGCTATATTACCATTATATCTATATTTTTAAAAGTTTAAAATTTTATCATATAGATAATTTTAATATAATTATTACTTTTAGTAAAATAAAATCATTAATATTATTATAAAATATAGATAATTTTAATATAAAAAGTGAAGAATAAATATATTAAAAGAGTATGAATAATTCTTTCTCTTTTTTATATTATTTTCAATATATATATATAAATTAATGGATGATACATGAATTCAAATTTATGAATATTTTTTAAGATCTCAAAATCGTTTTTGAATATCAAAACTCATTAATACCTTCTAGAAAAATGAAAAGTCCGAAAAAAAAAATTAGGAAGTGAATGAATTTATAAAAAAAAAAAATGGAGAGTTTTCTAAGAAGTGAATAGGCATTCGTAATAATTCATAATAAGTGTTGCTACGGTTATTCAAAATTTATTAATTTTGTCACCGCTGAAGAACAAATGCGCGTGTTTTTGTCCACGCGGAGTTTGCCGTCCAAAGCGTGAGAAGAGCAACAAATCAAGGGAGTGGTAGAGACACGTGTCCAAAATTCCATTGGATAGATGTCTAAAACGCGAGGAGGACTCGAGATGACGCAAGCGATTGAATATAATACGGGAGGTGATCATCACCATCTGATAGCCGCGTAGCAGGATGATTAAGTCAGCGTCAATCGATCTTCGTCACCAAAAAGTAGTTTGATCGAACGGTGGACAAGGACCCGGTGCAATTTGACGAGTGGAAACGGCGGTGTCGGCAAACCGGTAAATAAAGTGGGGAACAGCGACTTTTCCTTTTCACCCATTATCCGTTGATGAGTTGATGACATTTCTTACTCACTATGTAATGCTATTTTAACTTTTCAGCCCTTTTATTTTATATATTTTGTGAAATGTACTTTATCTCTTGACTTATTTATGTAAAACCCCTCTTGATTTCAAATATTGTGTTTTCATCCCCAAGCCCCTTTGGAGGTACCCTTGGGACAAATTTGATTTATATTTTCAAAATCTTATATTTTTCCAACAAAAAACTGACTTTAGTTATAAATTATTATAAATAGAATAATATAAAATAAAGATAAATTGAACCAAATTTAGGTTTTCTGATCTATCTCGAAAGTAAATAACTTGACTCTTTTATAAACTAATGGTTAAGATAGAAAACTTTTATGATTATATAACACGCTTAAAATCGTGAGTTAATCGATGTTTTTGATTAAATATTTTTTTATCATATATGACTAAGTTCAAATATATATGAATAATTCATATATAACCCAATAAATATATGTCTAAGCTCAACCAAACAGATTTTGATTTTAAAATAGCCCTGGTATCATGTTAGGGAAGAATTTAATTCATATTTTAAAATTTTGATATGTTTGGTGTTAAAGATGTAATTTAAAAAGAATAATACAATGTTTTATGTATTCATAAAAGCATGAGTTTTAAAGAATTCATTATAATAGTTTGTGAATTATATTTGAAGAGCAAGTGTTATGGATGATGCTTTTGTAAGAGAGTATGGCTATTAATTGACTTATTAAGTAGTTGTTAAATCTTAAATTCGACATCTCATAATATATAAGACCCCATGCTAAATTTGTATTACTTTAGTAATAATACAGAATATAGAAAAAAAATATATCTTGAATAAAGGTTTGTTCCACATCACATCCTAGAAAATGATTTAAATCTAATTTTTGTAACAAGAGGAATGAGTATCTTGCCATTCTGTATAAGGGTCATTTTAAACAATCTTTTAAGTGAAATATATATATATATATATATATTTAATTTTATGAATACAACTACCTTTCAAGTTATTCAATAAAAAGTTCTTAGCAAGCAATTATATAATAGCTTTTTTTCCTTAATTAAATAATGTTTTCTTTTTTGTTATCATTGCAAGATATTCTTAAATTCTGTCTTTCTTAAATAAATAAATTACATACATACATACATACATACATACATACATCCATATATATATATATATATATATATATATATTAAAAAGAAGTCTTTTGTATTTATCATAAACTATTTTCGTGTTTGTTATTATTTGATTATAATTCTAGATTTAGAAAGAATCCACAATAAAAAAATAATGAAATAAATCGATTATATATTTTTTTAAGGGGATAGAACAAAATATGAAACATAATTTTTGTTTTTTTTTTCTTTTATATTTTATACATTTTTCTTTTCATTAGTCCAACAAGCTACAAGGGAGTAGTTTCTTATTACAAAGAGAAATAAAAAAGAATTTAGTAGCTTCTCATGACCAATATATTTTCCACTTTAGAATATTTGCTTACATTTCAAGAAAATGCCCTTTAATGGCAGAATTTGTGCATTCAAAATAAATAATAAATACCAATATTCCCAAAATAAATTGGTAGAGTTACATATTCTCATGATCTACAAAATTTTATTTTTTTAATGTCATTTAAATTAATTAAACATATACGAAAATATCATAAATAATAGTAAAATCATAAGGATAAATATTCAAATATATATTTATTTATTTATTTTCAACGTTATCATAATGATTTTACTTATTGTGTAATGTTTGGATTACATCAATTACATGTTTAGTCAAACGTGTTAATATTAAATTATTAATAACTAAGTCCTATATTTAGTTTTTGATTGTACTATAAATATAAAATAGTATTAGTTTTATTAATAACAAGTTCAATGTCTTGAAAATGCATACAAAAATAACAAGAGGGGTGAAAGCAAAATAATCCAAAAAAGAAGGGTCCTTAAGTCTAATATGGAAGAAAAAAGGGTTACAGAAAACATTCTTTTCGGTAACAGAAAAACAGTAGAAAAAGAAAATGGAAAATCTGATTCTGACCTATCCCAGGATAAAATTTCACCCGGCAGGACCACTGAGCCTGAGCTGCAATCGCGGATCTCTATATCCTCTTTCTGTCTCTCCTCAAATTCTCTCTCTCTTTCTCTCTCTCTCTCCTTAAATACTTGACATGCTCTCTCTCTATATGAGTGCTTAGATCAGATCTCTAAACTTCATTGGAGAAGTTTACTGTTCGGATCTCTCGATTTCACGAAGTCCACTCTCTGGTAACTCACTCGATCATTTCAAGATTTCGTTCCTGATTTTTCAGTCCTCTTCTTTAAATCTCTCTCTGGTTGAATATGAACAGTAAATGTCTGAAGACTTAGAAAGTATCGCATGCGATCCGCGCAATTGAAATCTCTGTTTTGAATTTGCTTCGCTAATCATTGACAATTGTCGTTTTTTTTTTTTTTTTGGTTGAGATCGGTTGTGACATTTTGTGTGTTTTGTTGAGTGTATTTTGATTGAAGTGTAGGTGAGACATGGCTCAGATTCTGCTTCATGGAACTCTACATGTAACCATCTATGAAATTGATAAGCTTCATTCTGGTGGTGGACCTAAGTTTCTTCGCCAGGTATATGATTTAATTCTTTTTATCAGCCCTAACTGCTTAATTGTTCTTTTTGATTTTGTTTTTACTTTTCTAATTTATTTTGCAGAAATTTGAGATTGAAGTTCTATGATATAGCAAGTAAAATGAAAAATTTAATCAAAATGTGTATGGTAGTTAATGTAATACAATTTCATTAGTGGGTGATTTCCCTTTAAGTTGTTTTTTCTTCTTTTATGGAAAATATCCTCTGTGAAAAGCATTTTCCCTGTTTTCTTGTGTTTGGCTGCCAGTAAATACTCTAGCTAATCGAAAATATCTTTCTGATAGAATAAAAAGAATTTGCAGATTATATTTTCTAAAAAATGCTGGGTAGGAAAAGATTTTATTGGGGAATCGATTTCATTGGCAAAAAGGTCTTCCTGGAAACTAAGTGGAACCAATATTTGGTGGTTTGCCGATGTAATTGGATAATACTTTTAAGGCAATTCGTATATACACATATACAATACTTATTATAGCTCTATCTAAAAGCAAAAGGTATTTTTCATTAGATTGTTCTTGATATCTTTTCTATTATCAAGAACTTTTTGAAATGTAATATTTGCTGCAACTAATAATTGCATCATACAACTATAGATACTTATTGGTGTAAAAATTAAATTCAACTACGAGATCATACATTAACATTTTTGTAAATATTTTCCCTTTTTTCCATTCTTTTGAATGCCAATATACCCCCTCACTCCTCCCCACTAATGTAAA
The DNA here is from genome assembly GCA_037126225.1 of Dillenia turbinata. Classification (NCBI taxonomy): domain Eukaryota; kingdom Viridiplantae; phylum Streptophyta; class Magnoliopsida; order Dilleniales; family Dilleniaceae; genus Dillenia; species Dillenia turbinata. Next base: position 6,464,656 of record JBAMMX010000025.1, read on the forward strand.
ATTGAAGTCCTTTCTCTGCTCCTACTTGAGCTCCCATATTTCTCTGAGTACCTTGTTATCCTTTTATCAAATACTTTGATTAATGTTTAGCCTTCATATTCAAGTTGAATTGTTTTGCCTAGAGTGGTAGTTGTATCAACAGAGCTTTCACCACTAGAAGGAAACAAAGTGCCTTGTACTTTCTCTTGGATTTGGTGGACGTATGATTAACATATATTTAGGTGAAATTTTACAATGCATAGCCTCAATATTTACTAATGTGCAGGGCCAGATGTTATAAATTTCATGATAGTAACAATACTAATATAGATGTGCTCTGTCAATCAAAACACATGCTAGAAAAAAATTGATGTTTTATGATGGTAGGTTGTAGCCTTTGGTGAAGTGATTGTTTTAACAAGCATATTTCATGCTTTGCAAATTCAGATTTATTTCTACATTTGCATGAATTTATATGAGGGCGACTCATACTTGCGAAAACTCTATTTGTTTATATCCATTTCCATTCCTACTTTAAATACAAAGCATGACAAAGCCTGAGCATATCACAAATCAAGTGCTTGGAATTTTTAGTTCGAGATCTAATTGATCTCATGAAAATTATTGCAGAATTTGAAATATTTTCTTATTCTGCCACACTTACCTCAATAGGATTTACTATCCATGTTCCTTTACCCTTTGTGTTGCCCTTTTGCCTCAAGCCTTAAAATAATAAACAATGCCAAGCCTCTTATTGTGCATTAATGTTATTAGCGAAGGTATTACTCAACTCAAGAAAATATCATGTCTTATCTTATTCGGGCTATAATTTCTAGGATGATCAAATAGTCCCTATTTTCCTTTTCCGCTCCTCATTTATATGAAGAATGAAGATCTCATTCATTCATCATGATGGTTAACATTGTTCATTTCAGATAGTTTCTTTTTATCCAGCTAGATTTACATAAATTTTGGATGACAATTGGGTGTTAGCCCCCTTTGGATGTCTTCAATTTCCTTAAACTTGGTCAACTTGCCTTTCTTTTCCAACTGAACTGTTAAATTTTTTAATAGAAAATATATCAAATTTCCATGTAAAAAGAACTAAAATTTTCATATATCAATAATTTTTTGCGTTAAAACCCTACAAAATTTCAACTGAACCAAACCTTAATTTTTTGAAACAAGCATATACAATTTGTTCTTTTTGAGGATCTATAAGGTCCACAATGAGCAAGTATTTGGAAACCCCAGGCCTATGCGATATTGTGCTTATGAGATTGAAAGCATCCCTCAAACCGCACATGAAGAAAACTGAAACATGTTTTCCATTTTATAGTCCTGTTTATCTTCATCAAGGCCTGTGGAAAGGACACACCCTTGTGATGGTAGATTAAGCCTAGACCTTGCAGACAATTAGGAGTTTAAAAACACCTTTCCAAGTTCCAGCTACCCTACAAATAGTACTTACCTATTAAGAAAGGAAAAAGGAATATGACATCCCTCATTAATTTCATACTCATTTTGTGATCTATGAATATAATCTTGGAGATCCTTTTCTTTGTGGGAGTAAAATGCACCCCCCCCATTATGCCAAATTATTTTTCCCTATAAAATAAATATGTTTTAATTTGTTTGCTTATACATAGGGGGTGGCTTGGTGGACTAATTACTTTGATGATCATATATCTTTTATTTGTATATAAATTCCTTGCTCTTATTCTCCGAATTTTCTCCAAGTTATGAGTTGATTTTTCTTTTTATTCACCACATTCGAAAATTTATTTGCTCTTTTGAGTTGTCAACACCTGTATAATTCAGTGGCTTCACATGCTTCATTGGAGCCCCTCTTTTTTGTTAACATCACTCTCACTTTTAACCTTTTGTTTTTCTGATATAATTAATATTTGTTGCAGAAGAATTTTATCTTTTTTTTTTTTTTTTTTTTTTTGTGGGTATTAACACTCCATCTACTTTAACTATGCCATAGCGGAGATTATAGCTTATTGGTCCCCTTGACAGTTATTGACTTCCACTGGTTACAGTTGCTTGGTGACGAGAATGTTTTGGGCACGTTAAATGGCTTTCATGTATGCATTTTTCTTCTCTTGATATACCTTGTGATGCTTGCCTTTGTGTTTCTAATGGTGTTGCAGCTTAGGGAAAACATTGAGGAGGCTGTTGGTCTAGGCAGAGGAACCAAAAAACTATATGCCACTGTTGATTTAGGAAAGGCTAGAGTGGGCCGAACCAGGATTATTGAGAATGAACCCTCTAACCCAAGGTGGTATGAATCTTTTCACATCTACTGCGCCCACATGGCAGCTGATGTTATCTTCACCATAAAGGATGACAATCCCATTGGGGCAACTTTGATTGGAAGAGCCTATGTACCCGTTCAAGATCTCCTAGATGGGGAAGAAGTTGATAGATGGGTTGAAATTGTAGACAATGATAAGAATCCAATTCATGGAGATCCTAAGATCCATGTCAAGCTCCAATATTTTGATGTTACCAAGGAACGTAATTGGGCACGGGGAATTAGAAGTCCTAAATATCCTGGAGTTCCATACACCTTCTATTCTCAAAGACAAGGCTGTAAGGTCTCTTTGTATCAAGATGCTCATGTCCCAGACAAGTTTGTCCCAAAAATCCCAATATCTGGGGGCAAATATTATGAGCCCCACAGGTGTTGGGAAGATGTCTTTGATGCCATTACTAATGCAAAACACTTGATTTACATTACCGGATGGTCGGTGTATACTGAAATCACCTTGGTGAGGGATTCAAGGAGGCCAAAGCCGGGGGGTGATGTTACCCTTGGTGAGCTGCTTAAGAAGAAAGCAAGTGAAGGTGTTAGGGTTTTAATGCTTGTTTGGGATGACAGAACCTCTGTTGGTTTGCTGAAGAAGGATGGACTAATGGCTACTCATGATGAAGAAACTGAACATTATTTCCACAACACTGATGTGCATTGTGTGTTGTGCCCCCGTAATCCTGATGATGGTGGAAGCATAGTCCAGGATTTACAAATTTCTACCATGTTCACTCATCATCAGAAAATTGTGGTTGTTGACCATGAAATGCCAAGTGGAGGTTCACAAAAGAGGAGGATTGTGAGCTTTGTTGGGGGTATTGATCTTTGTGATGGGAGATACGACTCTCCATTTCACTCGCTTTTCAGGACACTAGATACTGCTCATCATGATGATTTCCACCAGCCTAACTTTGAGGGAGCTTCAATAACAAAGGGTGGACCAAGGGAGCCTTGGCATGACATTCACTCCCGCCTGGAAGGACCCATTGCTTGGGATGTCTTATTTAATTTTGAGCAGAGATGGAGAAAGCAAGGTGGGAAAGATTTACTTGTTCAGCTGAGAGAACTTGAGGATGTAATCATTCCCCCTTCTCCAGTCACGTATCCCGATGATCAGGAGACATGGAATGTTCAACTATTCAGGTCCATTGATGGTGGTGCTGCTTTTGGCTTTCCTGAGACACCAGAAGATGCAGCAAGAGCCGGGCTTGTTAGTGGGAAGGAAAATATTATTGACAGAAGTATACAGGATGCTTACATTAATGCTATCCGGCGTGCTAAGAACTTCATTTACATTGAAAATCAATACTTTCTTGGAAGCTCTTTTGGTTGGAAGGAAGAAGGTATTAAGGTTGAGGATGTTGGTGCCCTGCATCTAATTCCGAAGGAACTTTCACTAAAGGTTGTTAGTAAAATAGAGGCAGGTGAGAGATTTACTGTCTACATTGTGGTCCCAATGTGGCCGGAAGGTATACCTGAGAGTGGCTCGGTTCAGGCCATATTGGATTGGCAGAGGAGGACATTGGAGATGATGTATACGGATATTATTCAAGCTCTTCGAGCCAAGGGTATTGAAGAAGACCCTAGGAACTATTTGACGTTCTTCTGCCTTGGCAATCGGGAGGTGAAGAAGAGTGGAGAATATGAACCTTCGGAGAAGCCAGAGCCGGACACAGATTACTACAGAGCCCAGCAAGCCAGGCGCTTCATGATCTATGTTCATGCCAAGATGATGATAGGTGAGGAGCAATTTTCCTGCTTTCAATGTTATGTCCAGATGTGACAACTTAAATAGCGATATTGTTGATAAATGATTGCCTTGTGCAGTTGACGACGAATACATCATCATCGGTTCTGCAAACATCAACCAGAGATCCATGGATGGTGCTAGAGATTCTGAAATAGCAATGGGAGCATATCAACCATACCATTTGGCAACCAGGCAGCCAGCTCGTGGGCAGATTCATGGTTTCCGAATGTCATTGTGGTATGAGCACCTTGGCATGCTCGATGACACTTTCCTTCACCCTGACAGCGAGGAGTGTGTTAGAAAGGTAAACCAGATAGCTGACAAATACTGGGATCTCTACTCAAGTGAGTCACCTGAGCGAGACCTTCCTGGTCACCTTCTCCGATATCCCATTGGAGTTTCAAGTGGAGGAGAAATCACGGAGCTTCCTGGATTCGAATTCTTCCCCGACACAAAAGCCCGTATTCTTGGAGGCAAGGTTGACTATCTCCCTCCAATCCTTACTACCTAGTTCAGAATCATCTTGCTTGGCTTGAATGTTCTACAAACATAATAACCTCTTTGTCAGCTTGTACCACTAGTGGAGTGTAATAAAATTTGAGTTGTGTGCCCTTACTAGTCTGCAGATAACGTCGTTCCATGTTTTCTGCAAACGTGTTGATATAGGGTGTTTATGTTTGCTAGGCAGTTGTGTGGTTTGGATGCTGACTAGAATTATCTTTGTATGGTCTTGTATCTGGTTTGTGTCATATGACCATATGTTTGAGATGAAAAGATGGATTATTTCATGTAAAAGCGAGTCATTGACACATACTAGCTGACATTCAAAACGAAGGTCCAACTTGGTAATTGCACCATACAGTTGATCTTATAGATCATCAATCACGGTATCAGATACTAAGTGGTCTGATTCAAGGCCTTATGGTCAAAACACATTCACCAAATTTCATCTTGTTTCTTGACCAAGATGATTGGAGAGGCATATGAGCTGATGTATGGTTCCTGCGGAAAGCATGTCTGCAACCAGCATCTGTTTCAGCTTTCTAATGATGAGGGTATTTATATGGCTTAACAATTATGAGTCCTTGGCCTGGTTGTATGGGAATTTTGCAATCATGTGCTCTCCTAGATGGACGGCCTGGTGGCTTAAATACCACTTCTTGATATTTCTTAAGAATTTGTTGAATTTCAGACGGAACGAAAGCAACATTTGCTGGTGTTTGCGAAGATGTCATAGCATGTATTTTGCATCACATTCGCAATAAGACTACTCAAAGCAACATTATTATTATTTTTTGCATCGCATTCTAGATTGAAGTGGTCGATGGCCTTGATTTCAGGTATTGATAAACCTTGTACCATCACCTCCATAGCTCCCACTTTGAAATTCATCCAACTTGGAGAAATCCCATAGAACAGCTTAATGACTCCAGAGACTTGTTCATTTGCTCCATTTGCTGCTCTTTGGTCCACTGTCAAGCTTGATTCTTTCTTTTCCCTATTTTAGTTGATAGGGAAAGGATTGACAAAAGAACACAAAGAAAGAGAAGCATCAACGAAATAAGCTGGTTACTTCTAGGAAACCAAGACCACCTTTTGGAGCACTTACTTCCACCAAAAGAGCAAAAATAGCAACTTACAACTCAATCCCTTGAAATAAGGAAACTAACAAATGTCTATGAAAATGTGATACCGATAGGATTTAAAAACTAGAACTCTTCAAAACTGGAATGTGACAGTGACAGTTCAATATGGTGAAGATACAAATAACTTTTTTACACCTCCCACGTGATTGTCTAGCAGCAAGGGTAATAAGGAAAATGGCATCCCCGGATTTGATTCCTCTAGATTTTCTCAATTCTCTTGCCAGATTGGTTGCAAAGGTTTTGTTTGAATAATCCCCATTTCATACTTCTTGTTACCCGTTGGGTCTTGTGGAAAGGTAGAAATGATCGGGTGTTCGAGTTGACCAAGCCTGTGGATCACGCAGAACAGATTATTTTAAGGCACATTGCCGATTGGAACTTGGGAGATTCAGCTACGGATGCTGGAGTTGGATCTCAAGGTCCTTTTTTGACTGAGTTGGTCACCTTCGGAAGTGGGTACAACTCTGGATGAAAGCTCCTTTGGCAATCAAGGGCCTGCAGGCTTTGGATGTTTGTTTCGCAATCATTCTGGTGGCTGGATATCGGGTTTCTCATGTCATTTGTACCAGGGTACCAATATGATGGCTAATTCATGGCCATTCAATATGGTTTAGACCTCTCCTGAGATTTGGGGATCCACTTTGCTGTCTGTGAAGTCCAATTCTCCGGAAGCGATCAATCTCATCCATCAATTTTGTTTGGAGATGCATGTTCTTTGGAATCTAGTCTCTGCTATTGATCGATTTAATAAGCGGGAGTCGCAGGTTCAAATTAAGCATTTCTTTCATGAGGGTAATCAGCCTAGTCAATATGATGATTCCAATATTTAGCAATCCCCTCCTCGTAGGATGCGGACTATCATTCATTTCCCGTCATTTTTTTTGCCAATTCCTGACGTTTTATAATCATTGTTAAAAGTCGGGTGACGAAAGAAAAAATATGAGAAAAAAAATCATGGGGAATTTTCCCGATGTTTATTTACAAATGTCAGGAAAAGATTTTCCTTTTCCAATGTTTGCGAATATCAGTAAAAGTTGTAATTTGCCATCGTTTTGAAAAGAAAAATATCGGGGAAAAAGTGACTCTTCGGAAATTTGGTGAATAAATGTTGGTAAAAACTAAACATTTGTCGACATCTTTTTATTAAAACATCGGCAAATGCTGAAACCTTTACCGAAATTTCTTTTTGAAAACGTTGACAATTTTCTATGCACTTAACAACGTTTTCTGATACTAAATGTCGGGAAGAGAAAATATTATTTTGAAAATTTTGGTTCTCATTTTTTTTTAAACAAATGTGACCAAAAACTTGTTCCAAAAGCTACTTATCAAACATATATACATACTCCTTGCATACTTCACATTTTATCCACACATAATGATCCTAACATTCATCGCAAAGTGCATATAATATAATTCCAATGATATATCAAGAATAAATATGATATAAACAAAATTTTAACTATAAAAATAAAGAAATCACGAACAACCATTTGATTAGTTAAACAAGTTTGTATACAATAATTAAAATGTATCAATACCAATATCCCATAAACTAGAATACACATAATATACCATCATGAAAATTAGTCACAAAACATATGACTCCTTGGACATATGGAGAGGCACCAGCAACACATGTTGCTGATATATCAATTGTACCTTTTTTTTTTTCTAGTTTCCATAAACTATTCAAATAATCTTCATAAATTCATAAAATATAAAACTAGAAATTTTCAAATAGGATCAAGTTGCAATCAAAATATAGAAGATAAAAATAAATAAAGAGATATCTCAAAAGAATTTTCAACATTTTCTAAGATAATTGTCTTATCAACTACACTTTTAAATAAATATGTATATATAGATAGAACTTTGTGTTATAGTACCAAGGGCAGCCTCATATGAAGTGTCATTTCCATCTATATCAGAGCACTCTAATAGCTGCTCCTGGTGTTTGTTCAGATGTTTCCACTCTTCTTATACGTTTTAGTTTTTTTTTTCATTGGGATATAATTATAACTAAATCAATAAAAATAAATAATAAATAGATCATAAATATAAATGTGAAGGTTTTTTTTTTTTAAGATAATAATAAGAAATATATTTTAATTAACAATAATTTGAACATAAATAATTCCACACAATTCAGAGAAATATATATAGAGAGATACATATAGAGGCAAAAAACTACTAATCATCATATAAGTTTTCAATTATATCATCCTAGTCCCAAATTGAGCAAAAATTTTCATCTATATTCTCATTTAGCCACCGAACAGAAAAAGATAAGTATTCATAATTTATCTCTAAGTTATTGCTACCCGCTTCATTACCCATGTCAAAAGAATCTCTTAATGCATTGTGGATAGCAACAACTCATTTTTCATCTTTAAAAGATCCTTTGTGTAGAAAACTTGTTTCACTTGTGATAACCCCAAGTCATCCTTTTCAATACCTCTACCACTTACCATATCAGCTCAATCATATCAAAATAAAACAATTTTTGTTTTTTCATAATAATCTAACTCAACGACCTTTTAGTTTTCCTCTTCATTGGACTTCCACAGGATATGGTCAGGGTTGTGAGACACTAGGCAACAAAGATGTTGGAGTTGTAAGAATAGATTTCCCATGAAATATTCAATAATCATATGATCTAATAATACCATCACATATCAAATGTTCCTCGGTTTTTTGACGAGATTTTCAATAAACATTACAACACGGTACACAAGAACATGCAATTTTTTCCATTCTCACATGAATTTTCAAATGTAAAGTTCAAAAATCTTTGTATTTTGATTTCATACTTAGTATTCAATCTTGACTTTTGTATCTAAAATTTATCCATTTCTTAAAATATCTTAGAATAATCGATTTCCTTTGAATAACAATTACGTCAAATATCTGCTTGATACAAAAATGGATTTATTATAAATAAATGTTTTTATACAAAACATATTATTGCATATTAATAGAAACAAATAGTCTCATGATATTATATTATTAAAAACATGACAGAATATTTGCATACAAGCATAAACAAAGAGTTTCCATGATATCATATTACCAGAAATATGATGGAAAATTTGCATATTAGTAGAAACAAAAAGTCTCCATGGCATGTTATACATGCCAAGCACACAAGAATAAGAAGCACATACACAATAATTTTGTCTTAATTGTGTACTAATTTTTTCTTACTTTTACCTTAATATAAATTATTTTTGTCATAATTTTACCTAAATTATGACTTAAATTTGCCCCAATTTTATCGTAGTATAGAATAATTTATTATAAATTAATTTACCCTAATATAAATTAATTTACCATAATAATGCCTTAAATTTGCCCAAATGTTATTTTATAATAAATTACTTTTCTTTCCTAATTGTACCCTAATGTGGACAAAACTCTTTATCATAATTTAATTTAATTTTGTCTTAATCGTGCCATAAATTTACCCTAATATAAATTAGTTTTGCCCTAATTGTGTTTTAATTTTATCATAATATAAATTAATTTTGCTCTAACTGTATCCTCATTTTACCTAATTTTACTATAATATAAATTAATTTTACCTTAAGTTAACCTTAATTTGACCTATTCTTGCCTTAATTTTGCTCTAATTTCATCCTAATTTTATACTAATTTTGTCTGTATTTATCATAATCTTGTCCTAATCATGTCTATGTACCAAAATATGTTTATCAATATGCAAATAACATTGTAAATGTATTCAGATTTGCACAAAAGGGAGGAAGTGACGTGTGGAACACAGAGATGGCCATGAGGAGAGAGAGAGAGCAACCTTTGGCAAGAAGCAGTCTTCGGTAGCTTTCATCGACAGTGGGGCAGCAACAGCGACAAGATTCCTATTGGAGAAGCAATGGCGGTGATGGAAGAAGAAAGCAGAGAGAAGAGATAATAGAGGAGAAGAGGGATTTCTGTGGATTTTGAAATGACTTTTCCGATATTTGGCGCTGAAAATGTTAGTAAAAATTGAAAATGCCTACATTTTTAAGTATAAATGCCGGCATATCCTCTCTCTTTCTCTAAAACGTCTCTCTCTACTCCCTCCCTCTCTCTACACTTTCCCGACATTTTTAAATATAAATGTCAGCATATCTCTCTCTACTATCTCTCTCTAGTCTCTCTTTCTGTCTTTTTCCGATGTTTAGGCAAAATGTTGACAATATGTAAGCTTTTGTTAACATTAAGTGCAAAAATGTCATCAATGGTAAAAATTTCTGCCACCACCCAATTTTGCGCGTCAATGACTTTTCCTGTTGTTTTGGCACCAAAACATTGCTTGCCGAGGTTTCTTCAAGAAAACATCAGGTGACACTGTGCTTAAACGTCAGAAAAAATAGAAAATGTCCCATTTTTTTTAGTATTGGCCTCAGAGTGATGCCTATGGTGCTCTTTTTTCTAAGCTGAAATCTTTTGTTTTTCATCTTTCAAAAAGATAAATAAATAAATAAATAAAGTTCTTGGATGGCTCCATCCCGGACAAAACCTTCTAAATATTCAAAGTTTGAGAAAAGAGAATAACATTTCCGAACGAATTAGATACAACAAAGTTGTATTTCAACCTCATGCTTCTGAGATGACTCAAACCAAAATTCTTATCACTAGGAAATCAAGTTCTGTTATAAACCCTAAGAAATTTAGGTGGATGTCAAGGTAAATTTTAGAAAGACACTCATTATTATTAATAATATCTTTTACATGTCAATATCACAAAATGAAAATATCACATATTTGGATAATATTTTACTTTAAAACCTTCCAATTATAAACACACCCCAAGATGTATAAATACCTCTTTTGTAGTCTCATTCTATACACATAACACATTCAAAAGAATAAGAAATCCTTCTTGTTTACTCTCTCTCTCTTTTTTTCTTCTTATATTTTGTTTATAACATGTTTTCAGCACGAGACTCTACCCAACTGAGTACAAAGTTCTCATCAACAAAGAATAAGCTTTATTCGGTATGAATTCTCTATGATTTTTATTTATTATTTTATAAAGATTTTATTGAATATTATGATTTTTTTCAAAATATGCTCTGAATTTGCAGTTTAGTCTGATTTTCCATATCAGAAAAGGAACTACCATACTTGTATTGTGTTTATCATTTTCTAACCTTATTATTGATTATGTATATAAATTAGAAACCAAATTTTGCAGATTACTAATATGAAGATCTTTTATAAGACATAGATTTAGTGTAACAACATCATATATTTAATCAATAAGTTTTCATTAACATTTATTATATTATAGATGCGTTATTTATTTTCTCCTTACTTATTATACTTGATAATGTTGAACATTGCAAAATTCGAATTTGTAACACTTGATATTATGAGAAAGAATTATTTGTTAGATACTAAAATATATCCAGATGTAATGAGTCTTGAAGACTCCATTAAAATAATTTGATGAAATAATAATAGTGGAAAAGTACAACCATTTGAAGATGACTGTTTATATGATGAAAAAGTTTTGCGGAGAAAAGATTATTGGGAAATATATGTTAGAAAATTTTTTATTTTTCATGCTTACTCGTGCCTGAGCATAATAATAAACAATTGATAAAAAATATGAGGCCCGTCCTACCAAAACGGCTTCATTCCCTGAAGTGAATGCAACAACATATATGAAAGGTCACCAAAAGTGGTTTTAATCTATTCCCTGAAGTGAATGTGATTAAATATTGTTATATTAAAAATGTCATGATTATAGTAATTGTCATGATTATGTAAATTTATCAAACCATCTGAAGTGATAATACAAATTTATTATCACCAGAAGTGGAACAATAATAATGGGAAAAGACAAGATAGTACAACCATTTGAAGATGACTATTTATATGATGAAAAAGTTTTGCGGAGAAAAGATTATTAGGAAATATATGTTAGAAAATTCTTTATTTTTCATGCTTACTCGTGCCTGAGCATAATAATGAACTATTGATAAAAAACATAAGGCCCGTCCTACCAAAACGGCTTCATTCCCTAAAGTGAATGCAACAACATATATGAAAGGTCACCAAAAGTGGTTCTAATTTATTCTCTGAAGTGAATGTGATTAAATATTGTTATATTAAAAATGTCATGATTGTAGTAATTGTCATGATTATGTAAATTTATCAAACCATCTGAAGTGATCATACAAATTTATTACCACCAGAAATGGAACAATAATAATGGGAAAAGACAAGATAAGTTCTCAGAAGTTTCTGAAAATATTCTGAAATCAATAAAAGACGAGAAAAATAAATGTCTCATTGATAGTATTGTGATAAGTATTATTTCTCCTGCCTGAAATTGGGAGAAACAACTGTTACTTAAAATAAGAATTACTTCTCATATCTAATGTTGGGAAAAACGAAATTAATTGAAAATTCCAATAGAGCTGAAAGAAAACTGACCACTTGATTGGAGATGAAACTGTCCAAAAAATAGTTTACCTAAAATTTACTAGGATATAATTGTATTTTACTTTAAACGAGTTTAGTCCTAAAATATTTATCATGTTTAAATATTTTTATCTATTTATTTAATTATGAAAATAAATTTTTAGAATTCACTAATATTAACACTACTATGAAATCTAAAATATTTGTTCGTTTATTGAAAATAAATAGTCTTTTGGTTCAATTCACGATGAAATGTGGAGATATATGTCTTGCAGACAGTGTCACTACACATACTATTTTAAAAGATAAAAAATATTTTTTCTTATTTGATAATACAAGAGATCAATATTAGTACAATATTTGGGAGTACAAAATTAATGAAAGATTCCGAAAGAGCCAACATATTCTTGCCTAGAGGAAATAAATTCGAAATTTATGAGACATTGTACTCTCTCAAATCTCAAAGAAATTTATTGAGTTTTAAAGATATCCACAGAAATGGATATCACACTAAGATAACAAGTGAAGGAAATATTGAATATTTTCCCATTACGAGTGTAATTCTTAGTGAAAAAAATATATTAGAAAAATTATCGATATATTCCTCAATTTTGTATTACACATACATTAATGCAAAAGAAACACATGCAATAGTAAACCAGAAATTTATTAAATTAAATGATTTTATTATTTGGTATGTCCGGTTGGACTATCTTGAAACAATAATGATGCGAAAATTTATAAATGATTCATGTGGACATTCTTTAAAGAATCAAAAAAAATTTCAATTCAATGAATTTACTTATATTACTTGTTCTCAAGGCAAATTAATTGTGAGACCATAATCAGCTAAAATAAGTTATGAGTCTTTTGAAATTTTATAACGAATACACGAAGATATTTGTAGGTCTATACACCCACCATGTTGACCATTCAAGTATTTTATGATTTTAATCGATGTATTAACTAGATGATCATATGTATCATTGTTATCAACTCATAACTTGGCGTTTGCAAGATCATTTGCTCAATTAATTAAATTACAAGTACACTTTCCAGATTATCCAATCAAGAAAATTCGTCTTGATAAAACTGGTGAATTTACATTCCAAAATGTTGATGAATATCGTATATCGATTGTGATAAGTGTAAAATATCCTGTAATACATGTTCACACTCAAATGGCCTAGCAGAATCGCTCATTAAATGTATTCAGTTGATCGCAAGACCATTGTTTATGAGAACAAAATTACTGGTTTCTGCTTGGAGACATGCTATTTTACACGCAACAACACTTATTCGCATCCGACCAATAAGTAGTAATGATTTTCCCTATTACATTTGGGTCATGATCAGGAACAAAATATCTCTCATTTGAGAAGTTTTAGATGTGTAATATATACATTGGGTTTGAATCTCCATTGATTATTAAATATATTAAACCCATTACAGGAGATTTGTTTACGGCTCATTTTGTCGATTGTCATTTTGACGAATCTGTTTTCCTAATATTAGGAGGAGAAAAGAATAAACAGACTGGAGATAAAATTAATTGGAATGAATCATCGTTATCTTATCTTGATTCTTGAACAAAGCAATCTGAACTGAAAGTTCAAAAGATGATTTATTTAAAAAGTTTAGTAAATCAGTTGTTAGACGCATTTATTGACCATAAAAAAGTAATTAAGTTACATATTCCGGCTATTAATACTCTTATTAGAATTGATATCCCTAAAAGATAACATAACATTGCTCATGAGTCTAAAGGGCATACAAAACGTGGTAGATCAATTGATTCCTAAGATAAAAATTCTTGAGATAGAAAAGGAGCAAGAAATTAGATGGTCCGAACTAGGATATTGCATGTTTCAAAAATACACCAGTTATGGATAATGTTTCAGAAGAATATCTGTTACCTAAAAATATTGATAATCATGAGATCTCAATAAATTATGTTATGACTGGAGAAATATGAAATCGAAATAATGTCAATATTAATGATATTTTTACATATTACATAGCAATGAGTATTGAGAATGAAAATGAAAATCTTGAACCAAGGTTTATTGAGGAATGCAAACATAGACCTGATTGGCCAAAATGGAAAGATATAATTGAGGCATAATTGAAATCTCTTGACAAGAGAAATGTTTCGGACCAGTAGTCCGTACACCTATTGGCGTAAAATCAGTGGGATACAAATGAGTTTTTATGCGAAAACGAAATGAAAATGGTGAAATTATAAGATACAAAGCACATTTAGTTACACAAGTATTTTCACAAAGACCTCATAATTAATTATGATATGACATACTCACCTGTAATTTATGTAACCATTTTTCGATTCCTAATTAGTTTGGCAATACAGAAAGGGACTCGATTTATGACTAATGGATGCCATTATAGTTTATTTGTATGGCCCACTGGATGACATCTATATGAAACTCCCAGAAAGATTTAAACTGCTAGAAACATGTAATTCCAATTTTTAAGAATATTATTCAATCAAATTGAACAAATCCTTATATAGATTAAAATAATCTAGTCGCACGTGGTATAACCGACTTAGTGAGTATTTATTAAGGGAGGGATATAAGAATGATCTCATTTATCCATATATTTATATAAAGAAATTTGGATATGGTTTTACTATTATTGTAGTATATGTTGATTTGAATATCATTAGGATTCTTGAAAAGCTCTCAAAAGCAATAAAGTGGCTGAATAAAGAATTTTAAATGAAAGATTTCGGAAAGTAAAAAAAATTGCATTGGATTATAGATAGAAAATTTACAGAACGGAACCTTGTGCATCAAGCAAATTATATAGAATAAGTGCTAAAACGATTTTATATGAACAAAAGACATCCGTTGAGCACCCTGATGGTTGTGAGGTCATTTGATGTGAATAAAGACCCTTTCCGACCACGAGAAAATAATGAGAAAATTCTTAATCTTGAAATACAATATTTAGTGCAATTAGAGCACTCATGTATCTCGCTAGCCATACATAATCTGATATATCATTCTCCGTTAATTTATTAGTGAAATATAATTTTTGTCTAACCCGAAAATATTAGAATGGAATTAAACATATATTTCGTTACTTACAAGGTACAAAAGATATGAGTTTATATTTTTATAAATTATCCAAAATAGATTTACTTGGTTTTGAAGATGCATGGTACCTATATGATCCTCATAATCCTCGATCGATATGTGTTTACATATGGTGGCACTGTCATTTCATGGCACTTTATGAAATAAACAATAGTAGCCATATCTTCTAATCATACAGAAATTTTGGCAATCCATGAGTCTAGTCGCAAATGCGTATGGTCAAGATCTATGATTCAGTACATATAAGAAGTTTGTGATTTATCTGCAGGAAAAGAGGCACGACAGTCTTATATAAGGATAATGCAGCATGTATCATCTAACTTAAGGAAAGATATATCAAAAGCGATAGAACAAAACACATTTTACTAAAGTTCTTTTTCACTCATAAATTTTAGAAGAATGGTAATATAGATATTCAATAAATCCGATTAACTGAGAATTTAGTAAATTTATTTACAAAATCACTACCAACTGCTACCTTTACAAGATTGGTGAAAAGAATCGAAATGTATCGACTCAAGGATTTCAAGGGATATTCTCAACAGGGGGAGTAATTACATTATCAAACATTTTGAATAGCGAACTCTTTTTCTTTCATTAGGATTTTTTTCTCACTGGATTTTTTCCTAATAAGGTTTTAACGAGCCATATTTTTTGTGTAATAGACATTCAAGGGGGAGTGTTATAAACCCTAAGAAATTTGAGTAGATGTCCAATATATAGAAGGTAAATATTTTAGAAGAATATTCATTGTTATTAATAGTATTTTTTATATGTCAATATCACAATATAAAAATATCACATATTTATAAGAATATTTTACTTTAAAACCTTTCAATTATGAATACATCCTAAGATGTATAAATATCTCATTTTTATAATCTCATTCTATACACATAACACATCGAAGAGAATAAGAAATTCTTCTTCTCTCCCTCTCTCTTTTCTTCTTCCTATATTTTGTTTATAACAAGTTCAATATTATTCCTTTGCAACTTTATTTATAAGTATTTTTAAATATTTCTCAAATTTACTACTTTTCGGATTCACAAAGAAAACAAAGCTCCAAATGTTTTTTTTTTCTTTTTTTTGGCCTTTCCTTTTGGATACAAAATGGAAAAAGAAAATGGATGTCACAAGTAGAGGCAGACCCAAGAAGGGATTAGGGTGGGCAATTGCAACTCCTCAATTTTCCAAAATTCAATTAATATTTATAAGCAATATCTATTTTGCACCCATTTAATTATTATTTTGTCTCACTATCTTTTTTAAAACTTATTTATTTGACTAAATTTCATATAATTTTTTTTTCAAAAACCCACCATATAATAAAAATAAAATATGATATCACTATTGTATGTTTTAAATCAATAATAAATTATTTTGTAGTATTTAAAGTCAAGAAAAAATAAATAAATAAAATTACAATCCCCGTGAAATATTAATTTGACATTAACCACCTCATTTTGATACTTTTCCTTTTCCCTCCCCTCCTTCTCCAAACTTTCCCTCTCCTCTTCCTCTTTCTCTCCCTCTCGGCCACTCTCCCCATCCATTTTGTTTTTCCCTCTTCTTTCCCTTTCGTCATTTTTTCCTCTCATTTCCATTTCCTCTGTGGCTCTCTGCTATTTTTCTTTCCATATCCATAATTTTCTCTTTATATTTCCATCACGTATCGAACACCAAAATTTTCATCCTTCAGTTTTCTCTGATTAACCATCGAAACTGTCTTTAAATTTGAAAAAAAAATTCATTTTTTTCATGAAAAATGTATATGTTTTCAATTAAAAATTTTAATTTTTGATATATTATAGTTAAATTATTTTTTTATTGATATTCTAAATTTTTTAATATAATTTTATAATTCATATTTATTATTTCAACAAATATCTTATAAATTTTGTACACTCTTGCTCTCCATGTGCCTTAGGTTCGCCACTGGCCACAAGAAAGGTCCTTAGTTAATAGGATTGGAATTCAAGATCAGATGGAATCAATTCGAGGGACCAGAGTAATGGGCAATGGAAATAAATGAAAACCCATAAAAGTCAAGTCGTGAGCCAATAAACTATTTCAAGAAGCATCTAACAAACTTGACTTGAAAGACTAATAATAACAGAGCATGACTTGAGTTTACGTGTAGGGCTGTTCATGTTGTTGCATTAAAACAGGGGACCATGGTTGATGTGTTGGGTTGCTGTCTGGAAATAAAAACATCATGGTTGTGAGTGTGATGGGAAGGGGCGAGTTCACATGAAAACGTTTTGAGGACTGCAATATGGTAGGCTTTGTTCGTGCATGCAATTATTGTCCCGCAAAAGAAGACTCGTCTCCCATGTGAATCCCGTGTACTGTTGATCAGTACTGGTTGGCTCTGGGCCTTTTCCTTTCTATTTTCTTTTTAAGAAAGATAGCCAACAGCTAATATTTTCTGATAATTTGATTTTATTTGATCATATTATTTTATATACAAAAAAAGAAATCTTTCCGATGATGGGCAATAATGTGTATAATCAACAGACAAAACTAGTTATTTGTTGAATTTGCAGTATTAAAATAATTTTTGGGATTAAATTAAATTTTTTAGGAAAACTTTAATTTTCGTGTTAAAAATATGGATAATCTTTATTTCAGGTGATTTGAAAATTATTTTCCATTAAGAGGATTTGACGGTCATACGTAGTGTTGATGTAGTGGATCAAATATTTTTAACCGAAAATAATTTGGATATAACTCTACAATATGAATCATTTATATTTTTAATACTCTAGATGGAATTTTTTCTTTTTAGCATATTTATTAAACCCGGAGCGATGGTTAGATCGGGTGAACCTCGACCCATATATTTCACGGATCGGTTTATTAATTGGAACGTTTATATAGTCAATTCATACAAACGGGTCAATGCTCAACTCATGTGACCTGCAAACTTTTATAAAATGTCATGGGTCTTGTTTTTAAAGATTAAAAAATTATTTAACCCCTCTTTAAATTTTAAAATAATTTTAATTTAGGGGTAAAACTGAAAATAGAAAAAATTCTCCTCTTATTTGCTATTTTAAGACAATAAAAATATGAATTTATGAGTTTTTAATTTTTATTACATAGTTATGTTACCTTTTATAAATATTGTGATTGATATTTTATATTTAAAAAATATAATTATATATATTTTTATATTTTAAAATAATAAAAAAATCAGTGATTAAACTTGTGATTAACGATTTAATGAGTTGAATCATAAATTTCAAAACACACCAGTCAATGTACCCTCAGGTTTAATAACTATGATATTTAGGAGTTTTGAAGTTTATAAAATATTGAAAAAATCATGCAAATCGGTAAAAAAAAAAAATATCACATTAAAATTGCTTTCTTATTTTCTCTCTAATTTAGTTTTTTTGAGTTAATCCTTTTCTAATATTAAAGTTTAAAAATAATAAATTAATGAATAATAAATCTTCATATTTTATTCCCACAATTAATTAACTTTAATTCTTCCTTTTACTTTCCAATTTCTTCATTTTTCATTTCACTTCCTAAAAAACTGGTTACAAGAATATAACCAAATAAGAACAAAGAAATATTTCCAAGATAAATTTAAAATTACTTAAAATCTTGAGATGTATCATATGGATTTCCTTTCTTTTATCTATACTATACTTTGTATTTTGTTATTATTTTTAACTTTTATCTTTTACTTGTATTATATTTTATACTATAATTACGAAAAATATATTAGATTATTATAACAATAACAATTGGTTAAATCAGTCAAATGGGTTGAATCGTGGACCACTCATCTATAGTGGTTTAAAGTCAGGAGTTGACGATCTTTTCTAGTCCTACAAATTTAATTAAATTCAGTTTGATTACATTTATATTTTTAAAGAAATTTCTTGCCACCTAATTAATACAATTATATATAATTGGTCTAACCAACTTCAATTAAAATATTTTTGAGAGTATGAATTTTAAAAATAAGCTCTACCCTTAATCAAGCAAAATTGGAGCTCAACATGTTTACCTTAGAAATGGCAAGGGCCGACATGGCCAAGGAGAAGGTGTACCTATCCTAACTATTGCCCATTTATTATTCTGGAATAATCTTTTTTATAAAAAACAATTTTACATATTTCTACCAAATCCTTCTTTTATTTGGATTATTTTCTTTTTTAATAAGCCAGTCTCTTGAAAATTTCCAAAGAAAAAAGTTTGACAAAAAAAAGGTCCAAAGAATGGTTAATGAACAAGGATGGTTTTGTTTCTTGAATACTTGCACATAAAGAGGTTTCCTTGTGGCTTTGGTATAATAAAAAAAGGTAGCAATTTGAGTAATATTATATGAATCAAATTTTATATAACAGTTTATCTTAATATATTTTTAAAATTTTTTACTTAATGTCAAAAATATTTTAACAAATTCAAAATTAATCAAATTTAAAGATTTTGAATTTTTCATTGAAATTGAATGTTACGTTGTATTTGGTAATATTGATTTAAAAATTATTTGATTCATATAATATTACTTTGATAATTTGTAATATATAACTTCCAAAAAAATAAAAAAAAACTATAGAAGATATAACCTTTTAGAAGGTAAGTAATAACATTTCTCAAATAATATAATATATGAGAGCATACATCATTATAGTATAATTATATTTTATATTTTTTTATTCCACAGAGTGTCTAAGATTTTAGAATTATATCATGGGTTCATCGTCAATTATTAAATAAATTAAAATTATTCTCAAAATTTTTATATTTATTTAAAAATATTATTTTTTTTTATAAAATATCGATATTTAACAATCATATGAATTCTATTAAATCAGATCTGAAATGGATTTGATTTTTAAAAAATAAAACTCTTTATTTATTTATTTATTTTTATATTATATAAAACTTAAATTTGAGAATTTATTCAAACAACTTGCTCTTTGTATAATTATATATTTTTTTTAGCTTCTGAGTAAGTGTGAACTGGTGCCGGGTGTTCAACGCTTGAATCATGTTTGTGTTTAAAGTAGGAAAATCGAAAATAGTGTTGCTTGCAGGCACGACTCTGCAGATTATGAAATTGAGAGGAATGTGAAACAAAGCACGTTCAATATTCATAGTCAAAATGTTACTCCTCCAATCAAAATTAAGAAATCCGTCTAACAAGTCAGTTCACTCAAACCCTTCCACAAGATTGGTGGGTTAGATGAGAAAGATATCCTACGTGGCTAAAATCCATTGGCTGATCAAGCACAAAGAGGGTGCACTCTCTCTCTCTCTCAGCCAAACACTGACCAAAATTTAGTATAATATGACCATTCGGGTATCTAATATTCGGCGGTAATCGTATATTCGATCGAATCGAATTAAATTTAAATTTGATTTTTGGATTTGAATCAAATTTTTTTTTTAGAACTGAATTTTAAATTTGATTTTTTATTCGAATTTCGAATTAAAATTTTTAATACGAATTCAAATCGAAAACTGAATTATGGTTTTTAATTATCTATTTTTTATTTATTTTGATTATTTATTTATTTTTCTTTTTATCTCAATTTTGATAGATAATTTTTTTAAAACAAATAATAGAATAATAGTTAAAAAATTTATTGTTTTATCGATTTAAATTTTATTAAATTGGATTTATATAAAAATTTAGATTTTAAAATTTAAAATTGATTAATTTGGTTTATTCTATTAAATTTAAATTCAAATTGAAAATCAAATTTTAAATTTAAATAAATTTGGTTTAATTTTCATTTGATGTTAAAAAATATTTAATGGAACCGATGAACACCGTTTCTCTCTCTCTCCGGTCTCCATCCTTTCCTCGATCTTTCCTCGCACAAACTCTGAAAAAACAAAATACGACTTCCCTCTCCCCACCCTCTCTCTCTCTCTAGAAAAGCCAGAGGCAAATCTAGATGCTTACGTCTTTCGCTTCTTTAGCAACCCATTTTCTCGTACTTCCGCATTTTTTATATCGACCCCATCGAGAATTCTCACATTTCTGTCTTCATTATAAACAGTTTCCTAGAACACTTGCTCTTCTATTCAAACAACACAACTTCCCTATTCATCTCTTTCTCCTTCTCCAAACAGGATGTCTTCAATTTTGGGTTCACAAGGTGTATTTGTAGCAACAGCCATAGCCCTCTCAGGCACCATTCTTCTCTTCACACTTTCCAAAACTTTCCCAAATTCTCCGTTTCTTGAAAATCACAATCCTCACCCCTCAAATCAAACCCTCCGATCGTGTCTTTGTTCAGGTATTATTTGTTTCTTTTATTTATTTATTTGGGATTTAATTTCTGTGAAAACTGTACGTACTATTTTTATTATTATTATTTTTTTACTGTTCTTGATTGCGTGCAGATGAGAGGAAAAAGGAGAAAAAGAAGAAGAAAGTTCAATTTGCCAAAACTGTGAAAGACCCAATTGGGAACAGCGAGGAATTCAGGAAACTCCAGAGAAAATCGTCGAGAATTCAGAGGAACTGTGGAAATGACATTCCCGGAACCCGTGGAATTCCAGAAAACAGAGTAGCCCTGTATAATGGAATTCTCAGGGACAGAGTTCACAGGATGGAATACTCATGTTGATTTGATAGTGTAAATTCAGTTTTATTTTGTTCTAGTTATAGCCATTAGAAGACACCAAAATGAAAATCGTCAATAGAAAGAAAAAATGACAATATCTTTCATGTTGGTGGATCTGGATTGTAAATATTTCAGGACCCTTTTTTGTACAAATCTTTTGGTTCTTGAATCTTGAATCGTTGCTTAGTCAAATCCCCATCAAGATGATTCATTTTCTCTTGATATCTTGTTCTCCTCTCAATATCCCCAATTCGTGTTTTTCTTGATTTAGAGGTCTCTTCCTCTAATTGTCATTCAGGTTAGGAACAATGGAGACATCGTACATGAACGATAGATAGAATTGGTTATTTTTTTTTATTATTATTATTTTACATAGATTTGAACATAATCTTATATTGGGGGAGGGAGTTGTGGCTGTCGCTTAGGGACATTAAAAACATGGGGGCGTTGATGGTTTTATTATACTATCTATAGAACAGGGAATTCTCTTGAGAGAAAAAAAATGGTCGCAGGGGAGCTCTATGAGTCTGATAAATTATGAGTGGAAAATAAATAAATAAATAAATGAAGAGGCACGAAAAATCCGAAGAGTGATGGTTGAAAACCATAATATATAAACATACAAAAAAAGAACCATAATATAAAATTTATTACTGTATTAAACTCATATTTTTTTATATAAACATAATATATATATAGTAATTTAGATCATATAGAAACAAAAATAAATACGAAATAATACAAATAATGACTTTTGTAATAATAAAGAAAAAATATTAAAAAATATATAAATATAAAAAATATAAAATTTTTTATATAAATATTAATTTAAGATATTTTAAAAATGAGAAACGTTTAGAAAATGAAAAATATTGAGTTGAAAAGTTCTTGTACATTAGAAATAGAAATAATGTGACAGACGTTGTTTTCTTAGAAGGTGGGAATCAACAAATTTGAGAGACAGAGAAAAGGAAGAATTTGAATTATGAGCTGTTATGGAATTGTTTGAGCCAGTAGGCGGTCAATAATATAGCCATAAATAAAAATATTGTAATTATATAATACTGTTTATGATTTTTAAATTATTTTTATAAAGTTAAGAATTTTATATTAGTTAGAAGAAAATTAAATATGATTTTGAAATCATATTAAGAATAAAAAATAATATGTATATAAAACATAAATGAACAAGCCTATAATACCATGTTAAGAATATTAGAAGCACTATAATAATAATAAATATAATAATTCATTGTTTTAATGAATTATTTTTATAAGTTGGATTTATATATAAATTTATTATTACAAATATAGAAATGGTTATTATAAATAGAAATATAAAAAATAAAAAAATCAAATATATATAAAAATCAAATCAATTATTGATTTGATTTTTATATCCTATCAAACTTAATATGGTATAGTGAAAATTATATAATTTTGAAAGATACGTACGTGTATGCTGACGTGATTGAAAACGTATTTTAGTAATCCTGAAAAATAGTTTTTTCCAAAGAGACTAAGAATATTCTGGAGGTGCGTGCGGATGCATGAATAACTCATATTGATGAACAATTTTTTCTGGAAAAATTATATAATTTTGAAAGATGCATACGTAAATGTTGATGTGACTGAAAACGTATTTTAGTAATCCTGAAAAATAGTATTTTCCAAAGAGACCAAGAATATTCTGGAAGCGCATGAATAACTCGTATTGATGAAAACTTTTTTCCAGAACACATGAGGGTTTTCTAGATATGCATACAGGAGCATATTGAAAAACAACTTTTTCCGAAATGGATCAGGAGTTTTCTATAGGTGTATGCAGATACATATCGATGAGTAGTTTTTTCACAATGGAACAAGAGTTTTCTAGAGGCACTTGTGGATATGTATCCAAGAGCAACTCTTTTCAGAATGAACTAGAGGGTCTTTTAGAGGCGCATGCGGACATATATTGAATAAAAGCTTTTCCAAAATGGATCAGAGGTTTTCTGGGAGCACGCACGGATGCATATCAAAGATTAATTTTTTTTTAGAATGGGCTAGTAATCATCTAGAAGTGCATGGGGGTGCGTATTGAAGCATAGCTTTCCTAGAACAAAAAAAGAGTTTTCTAAGAGTGCGTAGATAACCCTTTTTGTAAATAAGTTTTAATATCAAATTAGAAGAAAATTGAATATGAAAATAAAATCTATTTATATAAAAAATATATTATTATAAATATAAAAACAGTTATTAAAAATATAAAAAATAAAAAAATATCAAAATCAAATCAATAATTGATTTGATTTTGATATATAATATATTTTTAAACAAATTTAAATAATAATTAAAAATTGAAACCCTTGTCTCTAAATCCAACAAATTGAGGGTAATTATGACCAAAGAATTTTCTAGTCTTCTGATTAAAATAATTAAGAAAAATGAAATTGACCACTTATATGCTAAAGAATTTTCAACGGGCGAAATACGGAAAACTCAAGGAAATGGCGGTATATAATACTTGTTCTATAATTATATTTTAAAAATTTTATATTTTGAAGTAATTATTTTGAAAAATATAATTAAAATCGAATAAATATTATATGAGGAATAATAATTTTGCTTTTGTTTATGTTGATGTTTAGTGCAAATTTTCTGGAGGCAAAAGAGGGGAGTTTCCATTATTGAGTCAAGTGACAGTCGTGGAAATCGTCAACGGACGCCAACTTATCCTTATTGCACAAGCCCACTTTGTTCTCATCTTCATGGGGAACACTATAGAGAAAATCTCTCTCTCTCTCTCTCTCTCTCTCTCTCTCTCTCTGTGTTCTCATTTGTGTAGGGTCCAGAGAAACTCTCTTTCCCTTTCTCTCCCCCACCCAAATTTGTGGCTTCCGATTAAGAGAAAAGGCGATGGTTAATATTAAAAGAAACGTGTGGCTAGGACAAGGCATGTAGATGTCAAACGCGCGGAATGTTGGAGATTCAAAATTTTAGCCGAATTAAATTCATTGAGCAAAATTATATGTAAAACTATTGAATTTTACATTCAATTTTAATTGTATCTTTCTAATTAATTTTATTATGATTGAATATTTAAATTTTGAAATACAGCTCAATTGGATCTTTTATTTGATACCATTGACAACGTGATCGTTATCTACTCACACACTCTCTCTCTCCAATCTAACGGCTCCTTTCACACACACAAACCCACCTCGACATGCTCTCTCTTATTCGGTTTGTTTTAATTTTCATTTTTTTTTTTACTTTGTCAATAAGCTCTATTTTTTAGGAGTACTCTGATTTGTTTGTTATGTTTCAGTGATACTACGTTTTTAGACTTTGTTAGACATTGTTGCTTATCTATAGCTACAGTTCGATGTGTAAGGTTATATATATTTGCTAAAGTACCATTGCCAATGAAATAACGTTTTTCCTCCTCTTGAATTGCTTGCCTCCCCTTTATCTGTTTTATAACATTTAGTATCAGAGCCACTAACAGCGCTAAGAAAAGTAAAAGCAACAATTTTCTATTTTGCATTCAAAGAATGGCAATAGATAGTTCTTTTGTGCAACCAACAATTTTGAAGTTTGATGAAAAGCATTTCAAGTACTAGATCGTTCCATTCTACAGACAATCCTTGACAAGAGTACAACAATAAGTGAAAGATAGGTTTCTAACAAGTTAAAGGGGGTGAATAGGTTGTTTGACACTTTTTGATTTTTCTGAGAGTTTGAAGGTTAAGAACAGTGAAAAGAATAGAGAGAGAAACAAGAATTGACATAATGGTTTATAGTGGTTTTACCCTCCTTGGTATATGTTGATTCCCAAGCTATACATGGATTCTCAATCTATTATTTTCTCTAAAAATAGTACAACAACTAGCATGAACAGATACTAGTTAGACCTCACAAAGTGTTTCACTCAAATACTCACCACTTGTTTATATAGATACCAGCAAAGCTATCTTGTCTTCTCCGAGATAACTAAACTCTGACCAAGAAGATCCTTTCTTCTGGTTAATTATAAGTATGAGAAAAGAAAAACTAGATTACAATCTTGAACCTTAATATTCATATATGATCTTGGTAGCCCAAATAAATACAACTCAGAAAGTTAAAGAAAATGAAAGTCTATAATACACTCAAGAGCAAAAACATGATCCAAAAGTTGTTTGATCTTCAATCGATATTGTATTTATAGCCTTCCTTGATGATATAACCATTGTAGATCATTTAATACTGATTTATAACCGTTGAAGATGGTTGGGAGTTCATTTATAACTTGAACAACTTTTCTTTTCTAAACAATTAGTCGTTACTCACAATGAGTCGACTTTCTTTTCTTTATAAGTCGACTGATATTTGAATTTCTTTAACTTGTGGCTAGGATGAGTCGACTGTCTCTCGATTCTGTTTAGAAATATAAGCTCAAAATCTATGTTATATCAACATAACTATTTTCTTATACTGACATAACTCTTTCTTTGCTTAAACTTTGCTCGTCAATACCCAATGCAAGTTGACTTATGTTCTTTATGAGTCGACTGCCTTTCAATATTGTTTATGCTTCTTGGCCTATGGAGCTTGGTTGTGTCAACATAACTTTTTTCTTATGTTGACTTAAGTTTCTAGTACTTAGTCATTTTTGCTCTAAGCTTTGTGCGAGTTAACATGGACTTTACTATGAGTTGACTTCCACCCATCCTTGCTTATGTGCATATGGATCGTGTAGTGTGCACGACAGCTTACGAAGTGTTTAGTGTATTTTGGCTCAGGCTATATGGCTTTTGGCTCGTTGCAAGTAGGTTTGCTCATACTCTCGGCTAGTGGAGTATTCTGTGACATGCATGATCTATGCAAGTCCACTTAGACTATAGTGTAAGCCGAGTTGTCCTAGTGTCATATTAACTATTTTACATTTTGGGCATGTTGTGTCGACATAACAAATATCTTGTGTCAATATAACTTTGTTCTTACTTAGAATTTTTCTAAGTTCTAACCATGCGAGTTAACTTGGGTATGAGGTGAGTTGACTAGTATCTATATTGTGTTGACACAAACATCTTCTTGTGTCGACATAACTTTTGTATGCCATACTCAATGTCATGCCCAGTGTCATGGCATGTGTCATGGCCTATATTGTGGCACATGTCGTGGCATGGTATGGCTCATGCCATGACCTATGTTGTGGCATATACTGTGGCTCGTGCTAAGGTCTATGTTGTGGCTCATGCTGTACTTATTTTTTTAATTCATTAAAGTATTAGTCGACTTGGGATACCATGTAAGTCAACTTGTCATAGTGCATGAGTTAGATTTTAATCTGGCCTATGTTTTGTGTCAATATAACTTTGTTCTTACTTAGAATTTTTCTAAGTTCTAACCATGCAAGTTAACTTGGGCATGAGGTGAGTTGACTAGTATCTATGTTGTGTTGACACAAACATCTTGTGTCGACATAACTTTTGTGTGCCATACTCAATGTCATGCCCAGTGTCATGGCCTGTATTGTGGCACATGTCGTGGCATGGTATGGCTCATGCCATGACCTATTTTGTGGCATATACTGTGGCTCGTGCTAAGGTCTATGTTATGGCTCATGCTGTTCTTATTTTTCTAATTCCTCAAAGTATTAGTCGACTTGGGATACCATGTAAGTCAACTTGACATAGTGCATCAGTTAGATTTTAATCTAGCCTATGTCTTAACAAGTATTGTGACTCATGACATGTCCTAGTGCTTTGTGCCCTTTGGCCTAGCATATGTGTGTTCTTATGATCTATCATATACGTTGACTTATGTTAGTTGACACTTGGTCTATAATAGGACAACTTGACCTATATATCACATGTCCTATTTTTCATTTTGACTATTAGTGTTTTAAACATTTGACCATTGTCATTTTGAATTTTAGTTCTATTACTCCATTGAATGAATGAGTCAATTAGTCCTTTGGAGTAAGTCGATTTGGGTAACTTATTATTTAAGTTTAGTTTGCCTATGAGGCATGGTAAATAAAATAATGTTTCTAAATGAGTCGACCAGCCTAACATTTTGTCTAAATTTAAAGGCTTTCAAAACTTGTTGAGTCAACTAGTGTTAAGTGTAAGTCGACTACTCTAAATTTGAGTTTTATTTATGTGTCTTTTACTATTTCTAACTCATTTTAATATCTCCTAATCTAAGTTTTCATTAATCTAACCTTCTATGCTCATCATGTGCTCATTATAACTCATCATTTGCTTATCATCAAAGCTTATTTTACTAACAATCTACTTCTTTTTGATAAGAACAAAGCCATCCTTAATGAAAGATTTGTATAAATGTTCTAAGTGCTTCTAAGTACATAACTACTCTCCCTTAGTATTTGCTTTTATGCTCTCTATGCTTCCCCCTAGTGCATAGAAATTAGATCCAGTATCAAAAACTCCTAAGGCAGCATACCTTTGACTACTATGCAGCTTTGTTGTGAAAACTTCGAGCTTTAGACACTTAAGCCTCTAACAGAAGTTCAGTGTAGAGGATCAGGCATAGATGGTTCAAGACATCTCTATCTATGAAGTCAAGCGTACAATCTTTAGCATGAAGGATCTAATGGCCTTAGATCCTGATGGCATTCAACCGATCTTTTACCAATAATTCTGGGACCATACTCAAGCAACTATTTTCAGCTTCGTGAAAGAGTCCTTCAGAGATGGTTTCTTCCCTCCTATACTACCTAAAGATTGCATGGTCTTAATCCCAAGAAAAGAAAACCTGAGAAAGTACAACACCTTTGGCCCATTAGCTTGTTAAATTCTTCATACAAAATCCTTTCAAAAGTCATAGTTTAAAAACTATGCCAAATTTTACAAAAGGTTATACGGCCCCATCAAAGTAGCCTCTTACCTAGGAGAAGCACTCTTCATAACATCATATTGCCAATGCAATAACATTTTTCCTCCTCTTTGAATTGCTTGCCTCTCCTTTGTATGTTGCATAACATTTTGTTTCAGAGCCACTAATAGGGCTGATGTAAGTAAAAGCAATAGTTTTCTACTTTGCATTCAGGTAATGGCAATAGACAGTCCTTTTGTGCAACCAATAATTTCGAAGTTTGACAAACAATATAAGCATTGGACCATGCTCATGGAGAATTTCTTACTATTAAAGGAGTATTGGGGCTTAGTGGAAAATGGAATTCACGAAATAGTTGAAGGTGTTGCTCTCATTGATGTAGAGAGGAAATGCATTGAAGATTAGACGTTGCAGGATTTGAAAGCATTTCAAGTATTAGATCATTCCATTCTAGAGAAAATCCTTGACAAGGGTACAACAAAAAGTGAAAGATAGGTTTCTAACAACCTAAAGGGGGTGATTAGTTTCTTTGACACTTTTTAGTTTTTCTGAGAGTTTGAAGGTTAAGAACAAAGAAGAGAATAGAGAGAGAAAGAAGAATTGACATAATGGTTTATAATGGTTTCACCTTCCTTAGTATACATTAATTTCTAAGCTATACCTGAATTCTCAATCCATTATTTTCTCTAAAATTAGTATAACAACAAGCATGAACAAGTGCTAGTTAGACTTCATAAAGTGTTTCACTCAAATGCTATCACTAGTTTATACAGATACCAGCAAACCTAACTTTTCTTCTCCGAAACAACTAAACTCTGACCAAGAAGATCCTTTCTTCAAGTAAATTACCAGTATGAAAAGAGAAAAACTAGATTATAATCTTAAACCTTAATGTTCAAATGTGATCTTGGTAGCCCAAATAAATACTACTCAAAAAGTTAAAGAAAATGAAAACCTTTAATGCACTCAAGAATAATAAATATGATCCAAAAATTGTTTGATTTTTAATTGTTATTGTATTTATAGCCTTCCTTGATGATATAGCCATTGGCTTATTTAATACTGATTTATGACCGTTGAAGATGGTTGAGAGTTTATTTATAGCTCGAATAGCTTTTTTAAACAATTAATCATTGCTCACAATGAGTCGACTTCTTTTCTTCATAAGTCGACTGATATTTGAATTTCTTCAGCTTCTGGCTAGGATGAGTCAACTATCTTCATGTAGTGAGTACAGTACCTCTTAATTCTATTTAGAAATCTGAGCTCGAGCTCTATGTTATATCAATATAACTATTTTCTTGTACTGACATAACTCCTTCTTTGCTTAACCTTTGCTCGTCAGTACTCAATGCAAGTCGACTTGCTTTCTTTATGAGTCGACTACCTTTCAGTACTATTTAAACTTCTTGGCTTGTGGAGCTTGATTGTGTCGACATAACATTTTTCTTGTGTTGACATAAGTTTATAGTACTTAGTCATTTTTGCTCCAAGCTTTATGCGAGTCGACATGGACTTCACTATGAGTTGACTTCCACCCATCCTTGCTTATGTGCATATGCATCGTGTAGTGTGCACGACAGCTTACAAAGTGTTTAGTACATTTTGGCTCAAGCTATATGGCTTTTGACTCGTTGCAAGTAGGTTTGCTCATACTCTCAATTAGTGGAGTGTCTTGTCAAATGCATGATCTATGCAAGTCGACTTAGACTTTAGTGTGAGTCAAGTTGTCCTAGTGTCCCATGAACTATTCTACATTTTGGACGTGTTGTGCCAACATAACAAATATCTTGTGTCAATATAACTTTGTTCTTACTTAGAATTTTTCTAAGCTCTAATCATGTGAATTAACTTGCGTATGAGATGAGTCGACTAGTATCTATGTTGTGTCGACACAAATTCCTTCATGTGTCAACATAACTTTTGTGTGTCATACTCAATGTCATGTCTAGTGTCATGGCATGTGTCATGGCCTATACTATGGCACATGTCGTGGCATAGTGTGGCTCATGTCATGACCTATGCTACGGCATATGCTATGGCTCGTGCTAAGGTCTGTGTCGTGGCATATGTCATGGTTCGTGCTGTACTTATTTTTCTAAGTTCTCAAAGTATTAGTCGACTTGGGATATCATGTAAGTTCACTTGACTTAGTACGTGAGTTAGATTTTAATATTTGGCCTACGTCTTGACATGTACTGTGACTTATGACATGTCCTAGTGCTTCATGCCCTCTGGCATACCATATGTGTGTTCTTGTGGTCTAGCATATATGCCAACTTGTGCTAGTCGACTTATGCTTTATAATAGGACAATTTGACCTGTATATCACATGTCCTATTTTTCATTTTGACCATTAATGTTTTAAACATTTGACCATTGTCATTTTGAATTTTAGTTCTATTACTCCATTGAATGAATGAGTCAATTGGTCCTTTGGAGTAAGTCGATTTGATTTACTTACTATCTAAATTTAGTTTGCCTATGGTGCATGGTAAGTCAACTAATGTTTTTACATGAGTTAACTAGCCTAACTTTCTATCTAAAAGGCTTTCCAAACTTATTGAGTCGACTAGTGTTAAGTATAAGTCGACTACTCTAGATCTGAGTTTTATTTATGTGTCTTTTGCCATTTCTAACTCATTATAATATCTTTCAAACTATTTTTTCAATAATCTAACCTTCTATGATCATTATATGCTTATTATAACTCATCATTTACTAATCATCAAAACTTATTTTGTTAACAATCTCTTCCTTTTTTTAATGAAAAAACCTTCCTTAATGAAAGATTTGTATAAGTATTCTAAGTGCTTATAAGTGCATAACCACTCTCCCTTAGTGTTTGCTTCTATGCTCTTTATAATTCCCCTTAGTACATAACAACAAGAGCCACTATCATAACCTCCTAAAGCAGCATGCCTTTGACTACTATACAGCTTTGTTGTGAAAACTACAAGCTCTAAACAGTTAAGCCTCCAATAGAAGTTCAATGCAGAGGATCAGGTAGAGATGGTTAAAGACATCTCTATTAATGAAGTCAAGCATACAGTCTTGGCATGAAGGGCCTAATGGCCTTAGATCCTGATGGCATTCAATCGATCTTTTACCAATAGTTCTGGGACCATACTTAAGCAACCATTTTTAACTTTATGAAAGAGTCCTTCAAAGATGGTTTCTTCCCTCCTACACTAGCTAGAGCTTACATGGTCTTAATCCCAAAGAAAAGAAATCTTGAGAAAGTACAAAACCTCTGGCCCACTGGCTTGTTAAACTCTTCATTCAAAATCCTTTCAAAAGTCATAGTTCAAAGACTATGCCAAATTTTACAAAAGGTAATAGGGCCCCATCAAAGTAGCTTCTTACCTAGGAGAAGAACTCTTGATAACATCATCATCATTCACTCAATTCAATCCTCTAAGAGCAAAAAGTACAACATGGTAATGAAGATTTATCTCATAAAAGCTTTTGACAATGTTTCCAAGGCCAAGTGCTGCTAGATTTAAAAGTGTCTCTCCCCTTAGTTAGGCCAATAATGTTCTTTATTTCTAGCAGTGAGCTCTCTCTCCTTTGAAATGGTGAAGTGCTCCCCCTCTCAAACTAGGACAAACCCCGAGGCAAAGAGACCCTCTCTCACCGTACCTTTTACTCTTGGTTATGGAAAAACTTACATATTAAGAGAATTTGCTGATGATCACCATCAAAGCTTCTCGCAATGGACCACCTATCTACTATCTTTTCTTTGCTGATGATCTTATGCTATTTGCAAAACTTGATCATCTCAACATAAGCAACATCTTTGCCTATTAAGAGAATTTTTTTGTAGAAAGTGGCTTGACAATCAATCTGATAAAATCCAATTTGTGGGTCTTCCCCAAAGCCCTTGGGTCTCTTAAAAAGTTCTCTTGCATCAAATATGAAATTTTGCCTCATGAACAATCTTGGCACTTACCTTAGTGCTCCCATTCTGCACAAGGTTATGAAGTAAGCCTCTTATATGTAGTTGGTGAAGAAAGTTCAGAACAAACTTTGTAATTAGAAGTCTAATCTTTTAAGTACTGCAAGTAGGAAGACCTTTATTCATTCAGTCACCTTTATAATTCTTGGGTGCTCAATCTATCTACAATAAGATGGATAAACTTAACAGAGACTTCTTTTAGTGAATTCTAAAGGAAAGAGGAAGTTACATCCCATTAAATGGGACTTAGTTTGCCGGCCAAAGCAAAGATGAAGTCTTAGTTTGAGAAAGATGACACTAAACAATATGGCTCTCTTAGCCAAGCTAGAATGATAGCTAATAAAAGAAGATAACACTCTCTGGTGTGAAGTCCTCTGCATAAAATACCTGAGAGGGGAAAGCCTATTGCACCACTATCAAAAATCGGGTAGCTCATATGTTTGGAGGAGCATTTTTAAGAGCAGAAATTGCGTAAGAGAAGGGTTACACCAGAGGATAGGTGATGGGAAGCTCACTAGACTCTGGCAAGACTAATAGGTTGGCGTAGGAAGCTTAGAAAGCTAAGCCATTATTTAGGTAGACCAAGTCTCGATGGAAACCAGAGTTGTGGAACTTTCTAATTAAGGCTAGAGAGTAGAAGACAAACAAACTTCATAGAGTCCTTCCCTACAACAAAGTTGAAGAGATCAAAGATATGATGGTCCTCTCATGAATGATAACTTAAGACTCCTTCTATTGCAAAGGTTATTCAGATAGCACATTCTCAGTCTCCTCAGCCCACAAACTCTTGCGGAATCATATCAATCATCCCTCTGCCCATGACTCTTCTTGGAGTTGGATTTGCATGCTCAGTGCCTAGGGAAAATCAGAGTCTTCTTATGGTTAACATGCTTGGCAAAGATCCTTACTAATATGGAAAGAACAAGAAGAAAGCTCACCAATGATTCCTCATGTCCTGTCTGTAAGGAAATAAGAGGAGTCTATCTTCATATCCTCAAAGACAGCACCTAGTCCAAGAAAGTACAGAACCATATGTCCCCCACCCTAACCACAATGGCGAAGCCATATAGGAAGGAGAGTGGGCAATTGCCTCCACTAGACCAAAATAATGCCATTAATTTTTATAAGTCAAATAAATATTCCCCCATTTAACTCAAAATATTACCTCCACACTAAAAAAAAAATACCCTTTACCATTGGTTACCTATGTTAATTATCCCCACACTAAAAAAAATACCCTTTACCATTGGTTACCTTTAAAAAAAAAAAAAAAAGATAAAACACAACTTATATACATTTAAATATAATTTTAAAACAAGTTCTCTATCCTGTTCATGGAAGTAACTCTCCAGTCATTTTAAAACAAAGAAATCTGACTCTCTCTCTGCTTCTCCTCTATCTTGTCTTCTCTACCCCATTCATAGAAGTAACACTCTGGGTTCAATGAATCTCATTTACAATTCTTGACGAAGTACGATTTTATTCTTGCCGGTTGTTCTTCTTTACCTTTTATTCAAGTTCGTTTTCTCACTTTTGAGATTAGGGTTTATTTTTGAGATTAGGGTTATTTTCTTGTTTGCTCGTCTCTCTCTCTTTCTCTCTTTCTGACTTGATTACTTGAGGTTTTTTAAATATAATTTTAAAACAGGTTCAATTCTTTGAGAAGTGAAGTAGGAGATATCTCTTCCACATCACTAGTGTAAAGAAAACAAGTTTTATTCTTTGTCTCTTACTCTCTCCATTTCAATAAATTGATTCTTTTTTTCTAGTTGGTTAATAACTCTCGTCCTCTTTCTAATATTCTGTTGAATGATTTTATTATTCGGAATCGAAGAATCAAAGCTTAGGGTAAAAACCCAAAACCCATAATTGGTATTATTTCATATCTATGAATGTTTGACTATGTCACCATTTGGTATTGAATTTCTTGTCTTTGTTCACCAAATTGGTATGTTTATAGAATCATCTCTGCATATTTCACGATAGAATTATTTATAGAATTTATTTTATTTCCTTGTTCACCAAATATACCTTCTTCATTTCTTGCCTGAGTAGATGAAGCATTTCTAAGGGAGAGGACTCCAACTAAAGAGAATACTAGATCATAGAAACATGGTATGTTCACTTTCTTGAAACAATTTTGTTTTTTATATTCATGAGAAAAGTATTAGAGTACTAAATGATAGAAATATGTTTTAACAATTTTAAAAATTTTATTTTTATACATACTAGGTGATAGAAATATATTTTAAGAAAAAATCAATGGTTGAAGATTCTATTGAGAATAATACTCCAAACAGTTCAATAAAGAAAACTAGAGTTGAATTTGAAGATTCTGCTCAGAATGAAACTTTGAAAAGTTCAAAGAAGAAAACTCGAGTTAAATTTAATTTGGAGGATCTTCCCTCAGTTCTTGGTTCACACAAGAAGATCTGGGACTATAGTCCTAATCAAAAAATTATAAGAAGAAAGTAACTTCAAAATAAGCTATTTCAATCACAAAGTCATAATTTTTCAAAAACAAAATTTAGAAAAATATGGAGAAGATTTTGTCCTGCTTAGTTTAATAAATTTTCAACTTGGTTAGAGTGCAGTATCATCAAATACTCTGCATTTTGTTTACTATGCTATCTTTTTAAGCCTGTTGGTGAAGATGAGTCATTTGCTCTTAAAGGATTCAAGAATTGGAACAAGAAAGAAAGGCTAATAGCATATGTTGGCGGTCCAAATAGTGCTCACAATATTGCGTGATCGAAGTGCCAAGATGTTATAAATCAAAATCAAAGCATTAAAGTTGTAATCTCTAAGTAGTCAAGAGAGGTTCAAAACTTATATGGAACTCATTTATCTGTATCTATTTATTGTGTACAGTTCCTTCTACATCAAGGACTTGCATTTCAAGGTCATGATGAATCTTATAGCTCTTCAAATCAAGGTAATTTTCTCGAGCTTTTGAAATTTCTTGTTGAGCACAATGATGACATAAAAAATGTGATATTCAAGAATGCTCCAAAAACAATCAAATGATAGCTCCTGAAATTCAAAAAGAATTGTGAGTCCTGTAGTTGCCGAGATAAGAAATATGATTATTGATGATCTTGGTGATAAATTATTCGCTTTGATGGTTGATGAAACTTGAGATATTTCTAAAACAAATTTTTTGTTTTTCATCGCTAAATTTTTGCGATGCATTATTAGCAACAAAAATTTTTTCGTCGCTAAATCCGTCGTTAAACAAATTAACTATGAATTTTTTTAAAATTTCAGTCGCTAAATTTATCATTAAAACCGTGTTTTTTGGTAATGGTTTTCTTGGTATAGCTCATGTTAATGATACATCTTCTTTGTCACTTAAGTCTATAATTGAATCATTGCTCGGCAAATATGGGTTAATTATATCAAGAATTCGTGGTCAAGGATACGATGGAGTTAGTAATATGAGAGGTGAATTTAATGGACTGAAAAGTTTAATTTTGAAGGAAAATTTATCTATATTTTATGTTCATTGCTTTATTTATCAACTTCAACTTACATTGATTGCTTTAGCAAAAGATCACATTGAAGTTGTATTATTTTTCAATTTGGTTTCTACTTTAGTGAACATTGTACATGGTTCATGTAAACAGCACGACATGTTTCGAGCTGTACAATGCATCAAAATCAGAGAGGCATTGGGTAGAAGAGAAATTTTTAACTAGTAGAGGCTTAAATCAAGAGCAAACTCTTAAAAGACATAGCGACCCTAGGTGGGGACCACACTATAATATGTTAATTAGTTTTATTAGCTTGTTTATCTATATGAATATTGTACTAAAAACTATTATGGAGGATGGTATGAATGCAGAGCAAAGAGCTAAAGCTAAAGGTCTTTTAGATTCAATGCATTCCTTTGATTTTGTTCTTATTTTGCATTTGTTGAGAAGAGTATTAGAAATTGCCAATGATTTGTGCCAAGTATTACAAAGGAAAGATCAAGATATTATTAATGCTATGAAACTTCTTAAGGTTTCAAGTTTCAAAGGAACGATTACAAAGCATGAGAGATTAAGGTTGGGATTCTTTGTTTGGAGAAGTTTGCTCTTTTGTAATACTTATGATATTGCTCTTGTTGATATGGATGGATTGTATGTCAGAAGGAAATCTCATTGTAAAGCCAAACATGTTACCAATTTGCATCATTTTCATATAGAGTTGTTGTACAATGTTGTGGATATACAACTTCAAGAGTTAAATGATCGGTTAACTAAGACTACGCGTGAATTGTTTCTTTGTTTGGAATGCTTTAATCCGGACAGTAAATTTTCTACTTTTGATAAAACGAAGTTGTTTAGACTTACTCAATTCTATCCACCTAATTTTTCAACTATTGACATTGCTATGCTCGAGGACTAGCTTGAAAATTTCATATCTAATGTAAAACAAAGTAATGAATTTTTAGGGTTGAAAGGAATTGAAGATTTTGCTAAGAAACTTGTGGTGATCAAAAGAAATATTGTCTATCTATTGGTTTATTTGCTTTTGAAATTGACCACGATTTTACCTATCACTACCGCTATAGTAGAAAATGCATTTTCTGTAATAAAATTTGTGAAAAATCGGCTAAGAAATTAGATGGGTGATAGTTGAATGAACGATTGTCTTGTTATATAAATTGAGAAAGATGCATTTAACATTGTAGAAAATAAATCTATCTTGCAACGGTTCCAAAAAATGAAGTCTATAAGAGAACAACAATAAAGTTTAGTTACTTTATTATATAGTTAATTTTACATGTACTCTCAATTCTCTATTTGGTATAATGTAAGATATATTTTTGATATATTTCATTATTGAATTACTATGTTGTACTTGTGTCTAAAAATATATGTCATTCTGTTTCATGAAAATATTCTGTCTCACTACCCTTGAGTTCTGAATCCGCCACTATCTAACGATGAAACCTTCTTCAACTCAGAGTCTCCTTACGTCTGGCTTAAGGCCAGCAATTCCGCCCCATCACTAGTTAGATCCTCCTGAGAATATAATCTTCCTTAGAGTGATTTGGATCCTTTGGAAAGTTAGATGTCAGTTGGTTTTCGATCGCTTGCTACCTCCTCCTCAGGTTACAGCAGCTATAGCCCTAAGGTTTGCAAGAAACACTAACATAGAAAAACTAAGCCAAGGAATCAACCTCCAAGATGTAGCTGGGGCTGGCGAACTTCAAAGAGACTGTAAAGGAAGATGGGTGACAGGCTTCTCCCCTAACATTGGTCACACCAATAGTCTCATGTTAGAGTTATGGGGGGCTAGAGAGGGTTTTAGAATGACGAAGAGGTTGGCCCTGGAAATTGACTCAGCATCCTTGGTCCTCCTCTTGAAGCATGGGCTTGATCGGGTCCATCCTCTCCACCACCCTATCCCCAATTGTATCAAGTTATTGGTCGATGCTAAAGCCAATGCAGTGTGACACACTTGCAAAGAGGGTAATAGCGGGGCGAATTTTCCCGCAGACATGAGGCATCTTCTCAGCCCTGGGGTGCATGAGTTCCATTATCCTCTATGGGAATCATGCAAATTCTACAAGAAGATTCAAGTGGTCTCCATCCTCCTAGAAGATAGGAGTCTTTAGGCCGTCCAGGCCTTTTATTTTTTCCCTCTCTTTTCTCACAGAATTTATATATATATATATGTATATAGTTTAACATTTCAAGAGGCCACTCATCATTTAGTTCACCAAAATCGGTAAGATTTGGTAAGAATAAAATAAATTTGGACCAAATGAGACTGGATAATTTCTTGAACACTTCAAATGGAGAAAAATATTGTATATTAAACAAATAAACTACCAAAAAAAATTCTTCATTAGTCACCGAGAGTATGAAATTCCGTAGTAATAGATATTACTACAATCATATTGAGTGTTCTGAATTTATCTCAAGTTACCGTATCTTTATTTTGTTTGATTTTATTTGTAACATCTTTTAACAAATTAAAAATAAGATTTAAAAATTTTTTTTAAAAAAAAGAATATTATAAGTACGAGTTAAATTTTTCTATAAAATTAATGAATATTATCATTATAATAATAGGTTTTTATATGAAAAACTACATAGCGAAACAAATCCAATTAAGAGCTCGATAGCTCAGCCGGGATTTCCATTTTTTTTTTCCTTTTTTCCCCATATTTATGATTTGGTGGGTTGGGCCCATCAAATAAAAAATCCACTGGTCCGCCACACTTTGGAGACTTACAAAAGATACGGGTCAAACCAATCTGCCTAGTTGGACCATTGGCCCAGACGAGCTCATTTGTTCGTGTGCTCCCGCGTTGGACTCCGTAAACATTTTTTAGAGCGATTGGTATTTAAAAATATATTTTAATTAATTCAATTCGAATATTATCAGATTCAATTTATAGAGAGCTCTCTCAATATAGTCTTTTTCATTTCAAATTTTGAATTTAAAACTTAATTAAAGAATTTAATACACTTACCTATTAGACTGACCGTCAATTATAACTTCGTAAACATTTGGAGGCAAACAACCCCCAATAGCAAAACAATGATATATTCTTTTTGTCAAATGATAATAATAATAATAATAATAATAATAATAATAATAATAATAATAATAATAATAATAATAATAATAATAATAATAATCATTATGTGCAGTGATGGTCTTATAACTGAAGATAAATTGTGATGCGAGCACACCGGAAAGGGGATGTTAGTGTGTGAGCAAAATGGTATGTGAGAGATTTCTGTAAGTGAGATGGTACAAAGTTTAATATATAATTTTTGAGTCTATAACTGAATTTTGCCCAATTTATTTATGTGCATAACTTGGAGGCAACTGAGTATGGTGGATAGATCCACAAGCATAAGATTCAAGAAATTATGGCAAAGATAGATCTACAAGCATATCCAAAATGGGCGAAAGTTCACCACTTGCCTTTGAAGTGTTTCAATAATCAAACTATTTGTGTGAATAATATCCATCGTTATTTTTTTTTATCTGCATTAACTCAATTTGTATATCTAATTAGATTGAGTTTAAACCAAAAAAAAAAAAATTATATCTGTTTAGTTAAGCAAGTTTGGTCTCTTTTGTTTAGTCTCGCACGGCCCCAACATATTTATATATATATTTATTTATTTATTTATTTATCTAAATCATAGATATTCATAATCATATTCTGATTAATTCTGTTTAAACTGTTATCGGAACCTCTTTAAAGAAAAAACTCTTTCAATATAATTTTTTGTATTTTCAAATTTTGAATCAGAGTTACTCGAGTTTTGATTAAGAGATTTTACGTTTTTTTATTAAACCAACTGTCTATCCATTGATATAATATTATATATATATAATTTTATCATATAATTATTACATATATTTTTATGTGGTACGGTACATCTTCAACAATTTGGGTTGCAGGATGTTGGAATTTATTTGAGACAAAAAATAATAATAATAATTGTTATTAGCCTTTCATGCATAAAAAGTTTTAAAATTATTATTGGTTTACTTTGAATTTAAAACAACTTTTTTCAATAAAAATACTTATTTTCTCAAACTTCCCCTTTCTTCATTTGTAATGATCAACTTCACTCTACCCATTACAAACTTTCCATTCAAATTATTATTTTCTATAAAAAATTGTAAATAGATAGGCCAATTTTGCAGTCAAAGTTTGCGTAACGAATGAAGTTGATCAGATCCTGCAGTGTCTCGACAGCTCCACCATTGCCAATGCCCCACTTCCCAACTTGCCCCTTCGCCCATTCCCATAAAGTCACTCAACCCATGCACATTTTCTGCAACGCAGTGACTCGATTTGGAGTAACCATCCGGTAAACCCATCGTTGATGTAGAAATTGACCACTGATGCCACGCTCCACTCGCATCAATTAGTTGTTTGATGATTTGTTTTAACTTTCAAATTACAAATTTCAATATACTTTTTTTTGTTGGAGATCTCTAAATTAGGAATGAAAAAAAATATTACTTAAATTAAAATTTATTATTTTTGTTTTAGAAATTTCAGTACCCTTTAAAAAAAATATTCTTATAACTCATCATTATACTGGAAAATTAAATCAATCTATATGAGAATTAACATCTACAATAACAATAATAATCTAAATCATTTATTTTAAAATTTAGGACCGATCTCATATCATATAAAAACATGACTTATCTTTAACTTTTAAAATAAGTTTTTGATTTATTGAGTTTTTATATTTATATATTATATTAAAAAAATTAAATTTATCAGTGTAAAAAATTAATACAATCTAGGCGGAGAAGAAAAAATTCAAATAGATCAGCTAAGATAGGTGTGGTGGGGGAAAAGAAGTAAGAGAGATAAGAAATAAACAATGGAAACAAATCAAAAGCAAAGAATTAACCTGATGGAGAGGGTTGAGTGGGTCAAGGTAGTTTTTTTACCCAGCTGGCTGGGCTGGAGAGGGAGACATAGTGACATGGAAAGAATTAGTTGGCAGCCTTTTCCTAATTGGGTTTTGCTTTGGTTTTCAACATTCAACAATTACAACCCACTTGAGCCAATCTCCT
This sequence comes from Dillenia turbinata, assembly GCA_037126225.1. Lineage (NCBI taxonomy): Eukaryota > Viridiplantae > Streptophyta > Magnoliopsida > Dilleniales > Dilleniaceae > Dillenia > Dillenia turbinata. The sequence continues at coordinate 6,505,849 of JBAMMX010000025.1, forward strand.
GAATTCTCTCTCTCTCTCTCTCTGTCATAAATCTTATAAATAGAGATTTGCTTTTATACTTTATTCCCTTTCATTTTACCAATAATATCTAGGAAAGGAAAGGCATAATCACAATCATTTTGGAAGGTCAGCTAATCAGAGGGTAATCGATTTTAGGAAGAGACGAGAAAGGGAGCACAAAGCTCTTTTTTACAAGGTAAGATTTTGAAAAGCTAGATCTTGGTTTTTGTTGTTTTTATTAATTTTTAAGTTAAATGTTTGATTTATTTATTTTTTTTTTTGTTATGGGTCTTGTTTTTTTTTTTGGAATTTTTGCAGGGCTTTGGTTGACCCATTTTTTTTCCTTCCCGGAATCGATTTTTGGATGGTGTAGATTGTTTAACTATTGAGGACTTATTCGCATCATCATCTTCAGCATCTGATCTCCTTGTTTTGATTTTTTGGGTCTCTCTCAAATTGCATGAATGGGGTAACGCATTCCGATTCCTTCTGGTTGATTTATGGATTTCTTTTTTTCTATAAGATTTTGGTTCTGTTTTAGCTTATAATATTTTAATTCTAAAATGGGCTTTCCTTAAATCTTTTGTTAATCTGATTCCAGTGGTGTAAAGGATTGATAACAAAAGATTTTAATGTTTATTTTTAGCTGCTATCAATCTGTTCTTGCGTGGCTCTGGTCTGATTTAGGAAGCTTCTTTTTCTTTTTTCTGTTGGGATCTTTGTGGGCTTTAGGATTGATAAGAAATGATTGAGACTAGGTTTTAAACTTTTTGCTCCCTTCATTTAATGTTCTCCATCGTTCTTTACCTTGTTTCTGAAATTGTTGGTGTTGTTTATTCATTATTTTTGGGGATGGGAGCAATAAATTTTGCTAGATCCAACTTTGTTTAGGCGGAAAAAGTTTATCCCAAATTGGAAATTTAACGGAATTTTGGCAGCTTTGGCGCAATCAATGAGTTTATTACAGATTTGTCCTCAATCCCTTGCGGCACTTCTATATCAGTGAGTGGGTGTTTTTACTTTTTCTCAACTTCTTTAATTTGATAAAAAATGTTTCGGTCAATCTAGGGTTTTTTATGAATTTAGTAGGGAGAATGAGATCTGTCCAAGTTTATTAAATTCAATGTAGATTTCGGTGACCGGGTTCTGGTGGTGAAGGGTAACGTGCCTTCAGCATCTGATTGTCAGATGCTTTGATGTCTTAAGATTAGGTTCTGTTGGTCTCTCTCTCTCTCTCAGTGTGTGTGTGTGTGTGTGTGTGTGTTCTCTTGTGCAAAGCATCCAAGGCTGATTGCCTTGTGCAATGATTGATAAACTTTAAAGCTTTGGGAATTAAAACAGTATCAAATGATTCTGGAGATTTTGCAGAAAGAATTCTGACAAAGGAGTGTCACATTATCCTTTTTTCTTGTTGTAAACACAATTATGATTATCTACTGAAAATTGATTTCTAGCAGAACTGAACATTATTTGTACAGTGCAGTGGTTGTGTTGGATGCTTTAATAGACCCACATTAAAAACCTCGCCAAATGAGCCTATCAAAGAACACACAAATCCAGGTCGTCCGGTGACAAAACCTAGTGTATCAGAGAATTTCTGGACTACAAGCACTGGTGATATGGACAATAGTGCAGTTCAATCACAGGGAAGCATTTCATCAATAAGCACATCTTACCAAACCCTTGACCCCCACGGTGGTGCCGGTAGTGTTAGCAACCCATCCGAATTTGTTAATCATGGTAAGTTTTTGTTCTCGATTGACAAAAATAAACAGCACCAATTGGATTAATCATGCCATTTTGTGTTTCTGCTCAGTCTGGGAGACACTAAAGGTCTGGGGCTTGTTCTTGACGGTTAAATTAAGAATCTCTTACATTCAGTGCCTTACTGCTACACACTCTCAGCCTTATCTACTAGTCCATGCAATGCCCTACTTCACAAGCCGAAGCTGATAAATACATGCAGCCTTAGGAAGATGCCAAGTTATTCATCGACTTGCAATCATCTGTTTTTTTTTGAACTTACATGTTTAGAATTGAGCCAATAGTTAACTTCCTTGGCTGCCAGTTCTCTTTTGAAGGAAGCTGTAGTTCTTAAATCTTATAATATGATGGTACATGATTGCAAGGAATGTTGGATCTGGTTGTCAAGATATCTCTGTCCTATACTATTAATTCGTCTCCAATTTTCCCTGTTTCTTAAGTCCTCAACTCTTTCAATCTTACATTGGAAATGATCTCGATGTAGGTCTTCTTCTCTGGAATAGAACCAGACAGCAATGGATAGGAACCAAAAGGACGGAAAATAGATCGCAACAGCTTCGAGAGCCCAAATTGAGGTTACGGATTTCCTTTTTTTATTTCTTTCCAAGCATATGGTAGCAACATGCCTTTTTAAATTAATACTTCTTATGCCCAAATGTCTTTGAGACAATCAGCAAACATGAGTGCTGCGTTTTGAATTTCTATATTCAGAAGGGGCTTTTATTCATAAGAATGAACCAGAATTCTCAGGGTTGTAAAGTCTATGATAATCTGTTTTCCAGATTATGATTTTCATTCTCAAGTAAGAGCAGATGGAAATCTGCTGGTCTTTTTATATTTTCTTTTTTTTTTTGTGGGGGGGAGGGTGTGAAACATACCTGTTTGCGGGCTTCGTATGTTTTGTGCCATCTGATGTGTGAAGATTTTAAATCTCTTCAGAAATTTTTAAGGGAGTAAGCTTGTTCCATAATTAGACTCTGTTATTGTGTCATCCTTCCTTTTGAAATAGTGGAGAGAACAGAAATGGAGGGAAGAGGGTAAGCTGGGAATTGAAGTTGGATTGAATACATTTTCAAATTGGGACATTAAATGAATATATGATATGCCCCGAAGCAATGGTCATCCCAATATAGAGAGATGATCTGGTATCGTATGTACATATAACTCATCTCTGCTAATTTTCATGTGTTTCACTTGAAAATTCCTATTTCCAAATGATATGATCTGAATCTGATCTCCAAAACAAAGCCGCTTACCATCAGACAAGCCAGGGTTGATGGTATATCCCAAGTGCTACCGGTAGATGAGATACAACTTGCTAGTAACAAGAAGATACACATATACCTTTATCTTCTAGTTTGTTTTTCCCATCACTCTTGATCTTTCCTTTTTTTACATTAAGGGACGTGCTTAGAGCAAAATTCATCATTTTTTCCCCTTTATACCTTTTGCTGGATTTTTAAAAGGACCTGATCTGAATATTCTAGAGATCTGCCTATGTTTTTTGCTCTGTTGCTCGGCATCTGTATCATATAAATCATTTCTATCCCCCATGAAAGCATATATAGAATAATCTTCTTGATCCTCATCGTGCTTAATTATAGTGGGATATGAATCACCCTGGACATTGGTGTAGGATAGAAAGATGAAGCGGGCAATGACTTGTTTGTTTCCTTGCTGGTTCATAAGGAGGACTGACTTGTTTATCCCGTGCATCTGTTTCACAAAGTCTGATGACAAGTTAGCTTAAAATTTGGAGCCAACTTTGTGAACTTATTAGAAAATAAAGGGGAAAAAAAAAGGAAGGCATATGGAGGAATACCTAGGACCAGGAAGTTGACCACACACCCTTATAAATGAGGTTGTCAAGAGGGCTACATTGTAAATGGCAAAAGCCTGTGGGTGAACCTGGACATGAGAAATGTATGCCTTTTGTAGAATCCAGAATGGTGTTGGAAGGCAGTGATGAGGCTTATTGTGGCACAACTATACCTTAGGACAAGCAGACCAACATATGACAATGACAATGACTGCTTTAAAAATACCCAGTAAGGTAACTAAATTCTGCTAGTGTCACTCTACACCCTAGCAATCAACTATCCTTATTGACTACTCCACAACATGGTTCTTTTGGGATCCATGTTATTAGAATAGGTGAACCAGATAGTTTTGTAGAATTTCACAACACACTAACGGCATAAATAGGATATTTGACTCAAAAAGATTAAATGTAATATATAATACTTCTTGGGCTTCTCTTTAATTGTTTTAATATCAGCTAAATTTACTTTATATATACTAATATTGATCAATTAACACACTCACAAAAAGATGTAAAGGAAATGAATAAACGCAAACTACAACTTGAAATGAGTTTTCAAGTATTTGAAGATGCCTAGGTCATAATGCATTTCTGAATTCATAATTGATACCATATCAAACATCAGTACAAATAATGTTAAAGTCGTGTCTGAAACATAAGTCTACGAAGCACACACAAAGACATAAGAGAACAGCTAAAGTTAATAGGACAAATGTTGGCATGGTCACGCGTGTTAAAATATGTGAATATCTGAAAATATAGCCTCTTATAATGACAAGAAATCAGCTATTACGTTCAAATAAATTAATAAACACGATATCATGTACATTTAGCTTATAATTATCTCCGAAAGCCTTATTTCTGCCTTTATTTGATAGCAACGATAGCAGTAGCTGTCCTACGTTCTATCCTACCCAGTTTTTTAGTTTCTAAATTCATAAATATATTAATCATTTTTTGTCTATTGGGTGACTTTTAAGTATCAGGGAAGTGGTTTCCTAGTTTAAAATGAAATAATAAAAATTTGGACATGGTTAAGAAGTGTTGAAATGTGTTTTTGAAATGCTATCTGAATGCCTTGTTCAAAAAAGTGTCTTAACACGATGCAGGCTCTTTTTTTTTTTTTTGGGAAATATCAGCGCCAACAGAACCCATCGTGAACCACGAATCTCGAGATGTTGGCATCAAATGATATGCATCAATGAAGAAAGACCAGTGACTATCAAGCTCACACAAACAATTTTTATGCTAGTTTACAGAATTAATTAAACTCCCATTAGGTAATACACCCTTCAAAAGCCAAGCTGGATACAGGAAATCATAGAGCTACTTCTATTTTTCAAGGACCTGCTTGTGTTAGTGTCCTGGTGCTGACTATTTTGCATGGCATGTTTAGAGACAATGATAGCATTACAATCTGTCCTTTGTTTGTCTGCCTTAACAGTACCTATTTGATTACTTGTGATGCTATTTTTCACTTTTATTTCGTCAGCCATTTGTGTTCCTGCTTTGTTGAACCATTCTTGCTTTGCAGTTGGAATGCAACCTATGAGAGTTTGCTTGGGAGCAACAAACCCTTTCCACAGCCGATCCCTCTTGGTGTAAGTTAAACATAAAATGACGGTGATTTCCCTCATTTTACTTCCTTTTTGTATAACGAGTTTGCCTAATGATCTGTAGAACTGAAACAAATTACAGGAAATGATAGATTTTCTGGTCGACATCTGGGAGCAGGAGGGAATGTATGACTAAGTTTGCGCAAAATTTAGTAAAATTTGAAGGTTTGTCTCACAGCAAAATCCTGCCCTTTGGGGTATTGTACCAGTAGCCAAAAAGGTCAATCAAACTGAGAAATCATCATTTACCTGCCTATCTAGTTAATCATTTACATGCATCCTCCTAAAGGTGCACCATTGTATTGTTTTCATCAAAATTTATAGATTTGGCTGTCTTGCTATTCATAGCAGCAGGTTTTGTGAAAAAATGACAATCAAAAGTTTGTTTTGTTTAGTGCCAAAAAAAAAAAAAACGAAAGAAAAGAAAACGACTGATTAGGCCTGCATTGACTTTTTGAGTCCCATCCCAGATACCTGCTCTATAGGTAACTTAGACTTTCATCTCTGCATAAATTGTTGACATATCCTTGATGATCACTCTGTTTTTTGATACGGAGAAATTGATAGCCCATGTTGGCACTGCTCTTAACATGATCTAGACTCATATCCATGTGGTTTTTGACCAACTGAAGTTGGATATGGCTAATACTTGGGGGACAACTCGATTTGTAGTTTAAATTAAAAAAGGGGAAAGGTTTCTAAATTTGTATATCATGTCCTAAAGATAAATTACTTGACACAGTGTCAAAGGTGTTTTCTTCATGTAATTAGGTCATGGTTGGATATAGACGTGGTCATGGTTCTAAACGAACCGTGGAACCGAACAAATCGAATCCGGTTCGAAGAGTTATTAATCAATTCACGATTCAAAAATTAAAATCGGAATCAGAATGATGTCTAAATATTTAGTTCCGGTTTTTTATTTTGAAGAATAGGGAATCAATGATTCAAATAGGTGGTTTTTGGTTCAAATTGTGGAGAATGTGGATTTGAACGTAAGGTTTTTTAAAATATTTTTTTTTAATTTATTAACTATAAAATAAGTGATTAAAAATTAAAAGTATTTAAAAAAATTATTATTATTAGTTTGAAAGTAGAAGTAGAAAATTTTCTATTTTAGTTAATATTGAATTTAATATAGTTATTAAAATTCAATTATATAAATGCATATGAGTTTTAAATTAAAAATTTTAATTTAAATAAATTATTTTACAAATTTAGTGGAGACGCTAAATATTTAGCCCTTAGGGATTGCATTGAGTTTTAAATGTTCACTACCAGTCAATTAAAAGATTCCGTAATTAAACAATTCTTGTAACGAAGAAGATACAATAGACTTTCAATTAAATTCATTTTGTTGTCAATCAATTGTATTTTTCATATCGTTTTTTTTTTATATATATGGACATTTATTATTTTTATTTTTTATTAGTTTTAATTTTATAGTTTCAATTTTAGAATTGAAATCAAAATCTTTGAAATATGAACTAAAACTGTTTAGAATTAGAATCAAAAATAGAAACCATTTGAAATCAAGAACTCTCTTTCAAGTTTGATTTGAATTTCTCTAAATTAAGAAATTATAACCATTGATTTTGAAATCGGTGGCTCTGGAATAGTGACGGAGTTCACCTTTGTTTTCAGTACATTTTCTTCGAGTACTTTCCGGCGAAAGCCAGGACTAAAATTAACTATAGCAATATATGGCACTAACAGCAAGAATACTTCAAATCAATGACAATCTAAAGCCTGAAACAATCATACAAGTTTTATTTTATTTTATTTTATATTTTTAGATAAAAAAGACAAAAAGAGACTCATAACAAAAAAAAAGGAAAAAGACTATAAAGACTAATCGAACCCAGTGAACTTATACAATGAGCTTTCTCTATCTTAAGGTTATGCATCCCTCGGTATCTTCCTTCAGAACAGAAGAAAGGGTGGAGGGAGGATAAGTAAAACCTTTGAATCTCTAGGAGATGGAGTGCCCTAGGGAAGCTAGGTAATCTGCACAACGGTTGCCTTCTCTCAGAGTGTGGAGAATCGTGACAACATTTTACCTGAAGCACGAGAGACTTGCATTCTCTGATAATGGCACTCTGGGGATGGTCATCATTTACACCTCTCCTCAAGACATGGGCAACAATGGAAGAATCAACTTCCAATTCAATGTTATGTGCATTTCTTCTTCTAGCCATCTTGAGACCTTCTCTAACTCCCCAAAACTTCAGTGACAAACATCAAAGAAGCACCAATATTGACTAAAAAACCATCCACCCATGCACCTTTGCAGTTCCTCATGACACCTCCAGCAGCGGCCTGACCATTGGGAGTGCTCACTGAACTATCCGTGTTTAATTTGAGATTGTTGCTCGCTGGAGGCCTCAAACCCACCCACTCTATAGTCCCCTTACTAGGCTTTTGCTCCCTCCCTTTGAACGAAGAGAATTGCAGTGGGAAGTGGTGAGCCCACCTAGTAATCTGCAAATGATGGGAGGCCTCTTTCTGGTGGACAAATTTATATCTGTTCTTCCATATAATCCACGCGGTGGCTAAAAATTTTCTTTTATCCAGAGGATATGGGCCACTTATATGACCATTGCTGCCTGCTTTCATTCAATCCACAACATTGCTCTCCCAGAATTTTGAACGATTCTCCACCCCTGGGCACTCTTAAGCTCTAGTCCTCCTTAGCCACTCGACAATCTCTAAGACAATGATTAATGGATTTCTCAATTCCTTTGCAGAAGGGACAGTCAGCTTTCGACGTGAAATGCCTTCTCCTTCTCTCTATGTTCGTATGATCTTATTACAAGCAACTAGCCAGAGGAAAATTTGTTCTTTCAGTACAATCGGCTTGCCACACCCAGCTTCAATCCCTACCTGAGCTAAGCTCATTATAACGGAGCTCCTGGATGAGGGAATGTGCAGAAGTTGCAGTAAATGTCCCATCATCACTACCTCTCCGACAGAAGTCATTAGAAATTCCTTCCTCTTTTGGGATGATGATGCTTCTAATCTCTTCCACTTTATTTCTAGGAAGAAGAATAGCTAACTCCTTAGTTTTCCAATCCTTGCTGGCATCAATAAAGAGGTCTACCTTTAAGTCTAAGTCTTCACTACGGATAAGCGCCAAAGCATGATTGCTAAGAGGTTCCTTTCCTACCCAAACATTATACCAGAACCTTATCTTAGTGTCATCCCCTACCTTCCATTTTATCCCCGCTTTAAGCCATTATCTACATTTTATAATCCCTCTCCAAACAACTCCAAACAACTGAAGCATTAGGCTTAAGGTCGTAACTTATGAGATCCCTACCCTTGAGATATTTACTTCTCAACACTTCAACACCAGAGGTCATTGTCTCCTCTTTGCAGTCTCCAGCCCCTCTTTGCAGTCTCCAGCCCAACTTGGACAAGAGAGCTATGTTGCAATCTCCCATAGCTCTAAGGCCTAGACCCCCTTCCTTTTTGGTTCTACAAACTTTTTCCCATCTAACGAGATGGACATTTCTATGGTCTCCCGACCATCCCCAAAGAAAAATCTTTATAGAGCTGGTCGAGCTTACTACAAATGCTCTCTGGGAGCCAAGCAACCTGCATGTTATAGATAGGTATGGCTGTTGAGACAGCTTGGATTAGCACTTTCTTGGCAACAACACTTAGCACTTTGGCTTTCCAACATTTTAACCTATCTTGAACCTTGTCCATCAAGTACATGAAAGTATTTCTGTCCACTTTCTTGTGAATCATTGGAAATCCTAGATATTTTCCCAGCTCATTAGCGAGGGTAAATTTGCTGGCTGCTACAAGAGAAGACTTCAAGGACCAAGAAGCGCTCGGAGCCACCCAAATCTTAGATTTCATAGGATTAACAGTGAGACCACTCTCAGTAGAGAAAGATCTAAGGCAGTCCATGATGTGACTCAAGTTTAGGTGATCAGCTTCTGTAAAGAGGAGGAGATCATTTGCGAAGAAAATGTGGGAAATAAGAGGAGCTCTTTTGCACACTCTAATACAACACCACGCCCCTTTCTTCACTTTATCTTGAATCATATAAGAAAGGCATTCCATGATTAGAATAAAGAGGTAGGGAGAGAGGGGGTCTCCTTGCTTGAGACCTTTCCTAGTTTTGATAGGCGGGAGAGCTTCTGCATTCCAAATTAGAGAAATGTTTCCATAGTAGATAGAGAACATAATGAGCTTGACTAAAGAGACAAATTGGAATATAACAGAACCTGCCCCAAATAGTTCCAACTCATGCTGTCATAAGCTTTTCTCAAGTCAACTTTAAGCACCATACTTTTCCTCTTGCTCTTGGACATTTTAATAGAGTGGATGATCTCTTGAGCAATCATAATGTTGTCTAAAATTCCCCTACCTAGGAGAAAACTACTCTGATGGTTGCCAACCAACTTAAGTAGAATAGGACGAAGTCTTTGGATCAAGACTTTAGAAAGCACTTTGTAGGAAGAATTCAACAAACTAATGGATCTGAAATCAGCCATGGTTTCTGGACTGTGATGCTTGGGAATCAACACCATGTGAGCATTGGCAAGATTAGGTTCGAAATACCCGTTTCTGAGAGCTTTATTGATGAAAGTGCAGATAGTATTCTTGACTGTACTCCAATGTTTCTGAAGGAAGATTGCTTACATACCATCAAGACTAGAAGCTTTCAAACTCTTCATAGAAAAAAGGGCATCCTTTATCTCATCTTCACTAGTCATGCTGATAAGCTTCTCATGATCTTCAGTCGCTATCTTCCTTTGCTATCCAGAGAGATTAGTGTTGGGAGGGAAAACTTCTACATATTCAAACACCTTAGAGAAATAATTAATAGCAGCCTCCCTCAATTTATTTTGGTCAGTGCACCAAACCCCATCAAGCTTGAAGGCAGCAATTCTGTTCCTATTCCTTCTTAATTTAGTTTGTATACGATAAAATTTGGTATTTCTTTTCCCTTGAACAAACCACTCAATCCTAGATTTTTTGTGCTAAAGGATTTCCTCTTGCTCAAGAGTTTTATGATACTCTTTCAACAAATGATTCTCCAAATCTTGGATGAAAGGAGAATGTCTGTACGGCGCTGATTTTTGGACGCCCTTGATTCTATTCTCCAACTCTTTTTTGCTCTTGAAAATGTTACCAAAAACTTCCCTATTCTAGGTTCTAATCTCTTTTTCCGAGTGACTAAGAGCTTGATATAGACAACCTTCACCAAGAGCCCAAGCATTCTAAAAAATCTTATTGAAATCAGGATGGGTAAGCCAGACTGTTTCCCATCTAAAAGGTCTCTTTTCCCTTTTGGGATGGGCAGAGAGGCAAGAATAGAACAAAAGGAGATTATGATCTCCATGCATTATGAGGAGATTAACCACTTTCATTTCCGAAAACTTCATTCTGGCATGATTATTAGCAAGGACTCTATCAAGTCATTGTTGGAGAATTACTCTACCTTAAAGTATTTTTGTCCATGTGAACTTAGGACCAACCGACTACAGGGTCTCTAAATTTCAAGCCTCCCACCATTGTCACACCTTTTGACATCTTTTCCAGTTGTAGATTTTGGGGTTGCTTGTATCTTCCAACACTCCTATGTTATTTAAATCTCCCATCCTTATCCATGGGGAATGGATGCTCGTAGCTTGAACGACAAGATTCCTCCAAAATCTCTCTTTTGCCTACTCAGAAGGTTGAATGTAAATGAAAGAGACCAGCTAGCTGATGGAGCCATCTTTGATCTGAGCATGAATCACTTGGTCATTATGATTAATCACTGATAGATCCATTCTTCTAGGATCCCAATTAAGCCATAGGCCTTCCTTATAGCCTAGGGGAGGAACAATGAACTCACTTTCCCATCCTATCCTTTTAAGAAAGGTGGGATATTTGTTGCTATTGGCTCTCATTTCCAACAAGCAAAAAGCGTCTGGATCATGATCTTTTAAAATCTCCTTCCAGGCTCTTCTGAACCTTGCATTGCCGATACTGACTTCATTGGAAAGAAGAAAAAAGAGGTGAAGAAAAGGGACCCCAGGTTACAACTCCATGCTTGTGAAGCCCGCCAAACTCCCCTTGTCATCTTCCTCATTTGCCTCTTCTGCTGTTACATTTAAATCTTCTCCCTCCTCCATGCGCTGATGGGCTGGAATGGAGAAGGCATTTATCTTATTACTTAAGTCTAGATCTTGAAATTCCAAGTCCACTGAGAAGATTGATGCTCCTATACTATTTGATTTGAAGTTAGGCTGTCTCAGCTGTAGCCCATTAGCTTTAAGACCTTTATTTACTGGTCCAATAGTGCTTGGTTTTAAACTACCCAAATCCTCCCAATCCGACATCTTATATCTGACCCGATTTGTTTATTCACTTATTCTATCTTTACGAGGTTGACTCTCCATCCCCTGTCCAAAGTACAGAGCTAGAGTTTGAACTTTTCCCAACTCCGCCTCCACTTTCCTTTTCCCTTTAGATCTTCTCTTTTGTGCCCTGCCTTCTCTCACATCTTCCAACCTTAGCATCTCATATTGATTGCTGTCCTCGCCCTCGCTCTCTCTATCTCTGGTCTTTCCTGTTATCCTGTCTGATGCGCCTCCTTGTCTCTCCTGAAATAGGCTCTCATCCCTAGGGTTGCCGTTGACTAATTACAAGCCCTTGAATCTATTTTGGTGAAAGTTGTCTTTCTTCTCTTTCCCTTTCTGCATGCCCGATTTGGAAGATCTTGGTTTTCGACTCACAATCATCCAAGGACCTAGCTCATCGTTTATCTCCGCCGTTGCCTGGGCAGTAGGATTAACTTCTTCTCTTCCTTGGTCAACAAACCCCTGATCCAGAGAGGGCTCTATGTTTCTTTGATTGGTGCACTCCTCTGTCGTACGTCCCACTCTCTCACAGCTGAAGCAAATGACATGGAGCCCCTCATATTCAACCCTTCGAGTTTTCCTTCCTATTTTGATTTAAGGAATCAGAGGTTTCTCTAAGTCTATTTCCACGCAAACCCTTGCATATTTGCCTCTTAGCATATTTGTTGGTTTTCCCACTGTTTTACCCATTTCCAATAGTGTTTTTTCATTGAAAACTTCTATAGGGAGCTGAGGCAATCTAATATATACTGCAGTCCTCTGTATTTTTGCTGTAGCTGGGGAGAACCAAGGACACCATTTTTGAACTGTGAGATAGTGGTCGTGGATCATCCACAAACATCTAGAAGAGCCCTACTATAGACATGGAAGAGGACAAATTTAGTTAAGAAAAATCCCTCCCCCAAGTCAAGAAGCTCCATTCCCCCCTCCCGTTGCCACATTTGGTTAATTTTTTGTAGCATCAGTTGATACCCAATAATTTTTCCTAGGAGCTTGATGATGAATGATTTTTTCCAAGGGTGCCAGAGCTTCTTTAGCTCCTCATCTGGGAATGAAACCACCAGGATTTGCTTTTCAGCCCCTTCTAACTCCTGAGTTTCTGTATTTTTATATTCCTCCCCTATTTCCCCCTCTTCTACTTGGTCCTCTTCCATCCATCCTTTGCTGCTAGTTTGTCCTAGCAGTTTTTCCTTGAAGGAGGCTGTCATTAGTTCCTGGTCCTGAGGGTTGCTGCCCTCTGCTCTGATCTTCTTCTTGCTCCTTTAAAGATGGTCTTCCTCTTCAATGGAGATCTCACATTCAGGGCTCTTTGAAAGAGTCATTTCTCCCATATTATCCTTTTTTAATCATACAAGCTTTACGAGTTTATTTATTTGAATCCATCTGCAAGTTAAGCTTTGAAGTAATCAATTAAGCTGAGCTCAATCAATTTAGCTTTATACTAAAAAAAAAAAGACAATTAGATTTAAATTTGAATTTGAATTTAAATCTGAATTTGAATCAAACTTGGTCAGCCTTATAATAGAGGAACCAGTGGGTTTTGGTAGCTAGTGGGGGAAGGACAGTGGTGCCTATGTTCCATGTTCAATTTTTAGGAATGATGATACCATGGTTTTCTTAGCTATGTCTATGTATTTATGATCTTATTTTTGTTAATTTGGTAATGCTTGTATTATCACCTGTTCATTTGTGGTAATTTTTGTGATGAGAGGGACAGAGAGATCACATGAACACTCTTCACTAGATAGATTCCTATGTATCATCCTAAGTGGATTCGGGCCAAGCATGTTTGAGAAACTATAAGAACAATCCTAAATAATGTCCCTTTCTATTTATTTATTTATTCATTTAATTATTATTATTATTTGTTTTTGAGTTTGTCTATCTCATAACGTAAATATGAAAGCATGTGGGGTCTTAAAAGGGCGAAAACTCAATTTGATGGGTTACCTTCTCCCCAGAAGCTCTTAGACACTTCTCCCAACTGTACCAACCCCATCCCTACACTCGAACACCACCCTCTTTATATTTTCTCTCATCAACAATGATAACAACAAAAAATAAACATCAACATCAAGAGCCATCCACAGCTCTATCTCTCTTGCAGGGATGGCTTTGGCTCGGTTTGCTTTAAGAAATATGCAACAGAGGGTGTCTCCTAGTGTTGTTAATAAAGGGAGTTTGGTTAACAACTTGGAAAGACAGCCTTTGAGGTCAGATATTGTGAGGACTTTTGCAGCAACAACCGGCGGTGGTGACGTTGATGCTGCGAGTGGAAGTAGAGAAGTTGCTATTACTCATAATGGTGAAGGACTGAAGTCTGGTAACAAGTTGGCTTCCAGGAAGAACCGAAGGAGGCATTTTTGGAGGAATGATAACCGTAACACCTTTGTCCCTGCCCCCTATGGTAACTCTCTCTCTCTCTCTCAGTAAATAAATAAATAAAAATTTCAAGCCCGAAGACTCGGCCCATGTCCACGTTTAATAAAATTTCTAATTTTGTACGTTTATTTGTATTTAATGTGAGGTCTACTGGATTCTATCCATCAGATGATTTACAATTTTATGGGTCCAGTGTGGCGGGCAACAGCATCCTGAATCCAAAGATGGTTGGCTTGTTGATTTCCCAGTACCCAAAAAAACAAAAAAAAAGAGAGATGGTTGGCTTGGGCCAAGGCAAGAGCCCACAGTTTTGGGCTAGGCGTGGCCTAACAGAAAATTCAGGCCAAACTGGTTGGGCCTCCTAAAGTATACTTACACCGCTATCGATAATTGCTTGACCCCAAATTAAATTCTTGAATTTTCAAGAAACAAATCACTTATTTTTTCATTCATAGGACTTAAACCCTACCCGATACCTTACTAAGGGGACACTAAACCAACTAGGTGTTGGTACATTAGTTATTTATTATTATCTTTTTATCATAGCTTATGGTCAATGATTTGGAGAATGATTTACTCCCCCTCCCTATTTAAATAAATGGATAACCTTTATGTTTTGTATTTTATTTAGTTAATGTTAAAAAAAATGTTTTTATTTTGCCTTTAAAAATTAAAATTAGGTTGAACAACTTGAGTAAGAGCTTTTTTTTTTTGTGGGAAAAAGATAATTTTTAGCAAAAGAGAAATGAAAAATTTTCTCAATTGTTGAGATTAAAAGTCTGATTGTTGTTATTGTTATTGTTTTGTATTTGGGTAAAGAAATGAAAATTTGAAATCGACTTTCTAATTCCATTGTAACCATTTATTCTCTCTTTTTTTAAAGGGTTAAAAGTGGGTAGAGGGGAATTATTATTGCCATCAGGTTGATTATGAAAGTTAACCATTTTTTTGTTCATAATTTATTTGTTTATATCTCTTCAACAAATGCATTCAACCCTACTATCATGCATAAATATGCACACATTGTAATGTAAGTTCAATGATCATATTGGACTAACTAATTTAGTTCTGTTTTCTCTAAGAATTTTTCCCTTCAGGGCTTGGAGATGCACTTTTCCACGCTTCCCATAACATAAGTAAACTATTCGACCAGCTATCGCCATCATGAGTCCTAGGGCGAGTAAAGGAGAAGGATGACTGCTACAAATTGAGGTTTGACATGCCAGGGCTTTCCAAGGAAGACGTAAAAGTTACGGTTGAAAATGGGGTCTTATACATAGAAGGAGAACACAAGGAAGATGAGGATGAATTGCACCAAGAATATCAGTATGACACAAGTCTTGTGCTGCCTGATGATGCCAAGGTTGATGAGATTAGGGCAGAGAGGAAAGATGGTGCATTGACTTTGCTCCTACCCAAGAGTCCTAAGCATGAGAAAGAAGTGAAGGAGGTGCAAATTCAGAAAGAAGAGGACCGAATTTCAGTGTTTGGACCACAGAACCTCAAGTTTGTTTGAAGCAATTTCATCTTTATGCGAGTCTCGTCTTTTGTGTTATGAAATAAAGTCGGTTTTCTTTTTGTGATATTAAATTAATATATTTTTATGTTTAAGAAAACAGTTTAATGGTAATGTCTTATTTTAATATCATAATTGGAGATTTTAATTTTATTATAATTAAAAATAAAAATAAATAATACCTCATTCCATTTCTCTCCGATACGTTCCAACTCATTTACGGTGCTCATGTGTCATCTGGATTTGGGCGCAATCCACAGGTCCAACCGGCTTTCTGGCTGGGCCTAGTTTAGATAAGTAATCATTTTGGGATTAAAATGTTAATTAATATTCATTTTGAGATATTTTTTAAATCATTTTTTATCAATTCGCGTTTTTGCTTGTTAATACGATAAGCATGCGATGGGAGAGCATGGGTTTGTTCTTAAATTGAACTCACAACTCACAACTACTAGAATTGTATTTGTCCGATTTTTAAATTAAACAAAAAATTAATATTAAAAGGGGATTAATCAATAGATAATCAGTTTAATAGAATAAAGTATTAGATTTTTTAATTAAATTTTGATTCAAAATTTAAAAATGAAAAAAAAATATATTGAGAGAAATATTTTTTAATTAGGATTTTTATAAATATTTAAATTGAATTAATTAGTATAATTTTGGATATTAATAATAAAAAAATAAATAAAAAAGGTCCTAACTGATCAGGCCAGCAGGGAACTTGGACCATGTTCAGGTATAGGCCCACCTAGGCTAGAGGGGGTTGATTGAGTGGTAAATTTGGTCTGTTTGAGGTGAAAAAGGGAAAAAAATGATAGTGTTAAGGAAGAGGACAAAATTCTGGGAGGGAGGGTAAAAGGAGGGTTGCTGTTGCAGATGACGCATTGCAGATGAGAAAACAGTTGGTGAGCTAAAAGGAATGAAGAAGGCCGAGTCCGTATCACAACCAGGCAACTTTGAAGGTACAAAAGAAATGCAGAACCCTAATAACTGACAACCTTCGGTTGTTTGATTAAATCAAAATTAGACGTTTATTTTTTTAATTTAAAAAAAAATAATAAAATCAAATCAAATCAAAAAATATATATATAAAAATAAAATAAGTTCTACTACTTGATATGTCATGAGAAACAAAATTAAACACTTATCCATTAAGTTATTGGAGTCCTGTCCATAGTTGGGACATTTGATTTTGCCATAGGGTTGTGACATAGTTATTTTATCAGTGACAAATATGGTGCATTTATACTGATTGTTGCCTGTATTACAAATTGCTTTTTCTTTTAAACTATACTAATCCATATTCAAAATTATAATTTAATTCAAGCATTTGTCAAATCTATTTTAAAGAGCGGCTCTTCTAAATTAGTTTTTTTCATAAATTTCAAACTTAAAATTTAATTAAAAAATCTAACATCCTTATTTACTGAAACGACTTTTTTGAGGTGGATTTTGACTTTACAGATACCGACTCCTCACTGACCCAAGTGGTTGCCGTCGAAGGGATGTGACATCTACAAAAACCGCAGAGGGTGCTCCGACGGGGAGATTTCGACGTTCAAGTCAGAAAGAGAGATTTTCGTATAAAAATGAAGAACAGACTGAGAGCTGAGGAAAGTCGTTCCCTGTGAATAGTGTGCCAAGCGTGTAAGGCTCAAAGAATATACCTGTTGTGGAGAGTTTTGAGATATTTTTGTACCCCTTTAAGTTGGAAGCGGCTGCGATGTTGTAAACCTACCTTCCTTATCGGGCTGATCCGGAGATCTCGGTGATTCCATATTTTGAATTGATTGTGATCCTCATCTTTTTGGAAAACTACAGAAATCTTGAAAAGATTTCGTCCTTAACTGCAAAGATCTCAAAATATTGTTTTTAGTAAGAGACGGGAGTCGGTGGAGTATTTTGACCTTCCTTCTGGATCGTTAGAACCGTTAGCTATCAATCGGTCGCTTGACCGATGAGTGGTTCTTAGGACTCCTTCGGTTGAGGGCTATCGGTTAGATACCCGATCGGGGTGATTAATTTCGTTAACCAAGTTCCGTTCGGTTGGCTGGGTAACTAAGGCAGTTCGGTTGGTTGGACAACTAAGGTCCTATCATTCGAGAGACATGGGCGATTGAGACCCTTTGGCTAATGGTTGTACTTAAACCTCAATCGGTAATCGTCCTTTATGGACCTTCTGCGTAGGTCTTTCTAGGGCTGACCCACTAGGTGTGATTCTGGGATCTTGTCCCATCATTTGCCACTAACTCATGGCTCTCTTACCGAAGAGACGTCATGAATTATGGTGGTAGGAGAAAGGTACAGAACTTTTTAATGTGATTATAATCGTTTCGATTTTCGCGAATCATTTTCTGTATGCTTCATAAGGGTTTGCGTTCTTTAGAGAATATCGTACTTTGGCTTTTTCTCTTTTTGTTTCTTTAATTTCCCTCCTTTAAGACCCATCAAAGACACCATCACCAAAAACAATAGCGAAAACACCTATTTCTCAGGCCTTTTCAAGCATTGGTGACATTATGAGTATTATGTCTCGGAAGGAACTCCAAGAGGTTCAAACCGATATGTTGATGGGGGACAATTATGCTTTAATATCCGCCACAGAAGCAGCTGACACGGTGTCAGAGAGTTGTGTTCCGATGTACCTACAATCAGTTAGATATGGGCTGAAAATCCTATACACGGGCCCTTTCGCAGAGGTGTTGTGTCGTTGGAACATATTCCTGACTCTCTTGATCCCAAGTGCTTGGCATTTGGTGGTTGCAGTGGTTTCTCTATTAGAGTTTTGTCTCTTCGCTTTGATTTTGACATTCTATCATCTCTCTTCATTTTGATGAGGTATGAAAGCAATGGTCCAACTAAGGGTTGGTACAAATTACAGACTCGCCCTGAGTCTGGCTGGAGATTCCACTATAAAGAGTCCATCGATAAGAATGGGCGCGGAAATTCTTTTACGTGTAATTCTTGGATAGGAACTGTTTACCCCTACTACCCAAGGCCGACGGAGTGCCTTCTGTGGGGCTGAAACCCCCAACTATTTCGAGACATGACCACTTTATTCGGTCAATTGGTGGCTATTGCAAGTTTACCGGTCGGAGTGTAAGGGTCGAATCCTTACTCGATAACCAGATATTGTCATTGGCTGGTTTGCTGATCGGGGAAAAGAGAAAAATCGACAGGCCCCTTTTGCTGGAGAGGGTGAGAGTTGAATTAGTTGATTTTTTGGATTCTCTTGATGACGTCGTGTTAGAGGATGTCATAATTGACAAGTTAGTTCGTCACAATGTGAAAAGGCCCTTTCAGGAGAGCACCAGGGCGCCTGAGGCCCTAATTGGATCTTTTTCTGGGACGACTGAGGCCCTTCCCAAGTCATTGCCCCCTTCGATGAAAAGGAGGATGATTTCCTCCTCCTTATCTGCACTGGTAGTTTCATCTAATCGTTCGGCCCCAGCAGCAGTTATACCGATAGAGACTACCGTTCCGAACGGGGGTAATCCATTGGGTGGAACCGATATCGGTGTGGACGGGCTAAGAGAGGCTGGAGACGATCCCCCGACCGGTGTCGGGGTGAGGACAAGTATTCCTCGGGTTGTAAGGGGCGCAATGGCAGGATCTTCTACCGATGTCCTAGTTTGGCCTATGCATAAGGGAAAATGCAGGATTCTTGAAGGGGCCGCTTCTCCATCTGCTATCCCCGTTTGGTCTCTTGACGGTAAGAAGGGTTCAAAAGAGCGTGGAACCGTTACCGTTTATGCAGGGGATATGCAGTATAGCTACATAGATTTGGTAGAAGCGGAGCATATTGTCGCCCAATTTGACTTTCATCGTTATGAACTCGATCTCCATAGGATGTCTTACGAATAAATCGGCGGGACTCTTGAATCTTTAGGCTTAATGGTAATACTTTCTCTGTACCTTTCGGGTTCCTTTTCATTTTTTACCTTCGTTGACTCGATCTTCCTCGCAGACTATGGCCCTTGCCCAATTTCAAGGTCAGCAGGGGAGACAGATAATAAACCACTTGGAGGGGCGTCTTTCTGAGTTAACTCGTCCGACTCAAATGCAGGAATGAGTCCCTATTCCGAAGGAAGAGGTTGCGAAGACCGAAAGCACATCCGATATGCTACTCAATCAGAAGGAAGAAAGCTAAAAACAATCCTATTGGAGTTGGCCCAACGTGAGGTACGTCTTTGGTCGGTTGAGAAGTTGGCCAAACTTCGGGAGGAGTCGCTCCGAGTGGCGGAACGTAGGATAGCTAAACTCGAGGAGTCCCATGCGAGGGAAGCTACTATCCATAAAGACTCTCAGTGCAGACTGTCCAAGAGACTGAAGTGTTCCGAAGAGATAATCCGTTGTATGGGTCTAAGTGATGCCTTGCCTCCAGTCAAAGGAGAGGCCAATACTCAAAACCCGACTGCATAACTTTCATTTGAGATTCTGTACTCCTCCGCCTTTGTTTGTTTAATAAGAAATTCTTGTTTTTTTGCTGATAGAAATCATCTCCCTCTTCTCTGGTTGTAATTCTTATTGTGTTGTCTCAGTAGAGTTAAGGGAACTTAAGTTATTTACCCGACAAGGAACTTTCAGATGGGAAGACCATGTTTGTTGGTTTGGAGGACTGCATCTCTTGTCGACGAAGCATACGAACGACAAAGGCTAAATGGCTGAAGCCTTTCGGATGATATGAAATCTTTAAGCAGTGGGTCGCATCCATCCGCCAAGGGAATTACATTCCCATGCGTTCGAACGATAGGAATTAGACGACTGCAGCCCTCTGAACGATAGAAAAATTTTAAATTATGGGCCGCGTCCACCCGTCCGAGGAGTTACATCCTCTATTGACGACGAGTTCGAATGATAGAAGCTGGGCGACTGAAACTCTCCAAACGATAGGATATTTTTAAGTTGTGGACCGCGTCTACCCGTCCGGAGAGTTACATCCCCTATTGACGACGCATACAAACGATAGGAGCTGGACGATTGAAACCCTTTGAACGATAGGAAATTTTTAAGTTGTGGGTCGCGTCCACCCGTTCAGGGAGTTACATCTCCTATTGACGACGCGTACAAACTATAGGAGTTGAACGACTAAAACCCTCCGAACGATAAGAAATTTTTAAGTTGTGGGCCACGTCCACCCGTTCGGAGAGTTACATCCCATATTGACGATGCGTTCGAACGATAATAGTTGGGCAACTGAGCCCCTCCGAACAATAGGAAATTTTTAAGTTGTGGACCGCATCCACCCGTTCGGGGAGTTACATCCCCTATTAACGACGTGTCCGAACGATACAACTTGGGCGACTGAGACCCTTCGAACGATAAGAAATTTTTAAGTTGTGAGCCCCATCCACTCGTTCAGGAAGTTACATCCCCTATTAACGACGCGTTTGAATGATATGAGCTGGACGACTGAGACCCTCTGAACGATAGGAAATTTTTAAGTTATGGGCCATGTCCACCCGTCTGAGGAGTTACATCCCCTATTGATAACGCATTTGAATGATAGGAGCTTGGCGACTGAGACCCTCCGAGCGATAGGAAATTTTTAAATTGTGGGCCGCATCCACCCGTTTGACGAATTACATCCTTTATTGACGACGCATAAGAACGATAGGAACTGGGCGACTGAGGCCCTCCGAGCGATAGAGCCGGTTGTGGAGTTACAAGAAGTCCGTTAAATAAGTGGCTTCAATAGTTCGAGAAGTACCTTCGTAGTTTAGAAAAAACACCATCAATAGAATCCGATGATTACTTGGAGCAGAAGTAGAAAGCTCATGTTCACATGACAGGGTTCCGATTCCTGACGGTGTCCTGAACTTGATCTTCATATGCTTAGTGCTGGGCAAAACCTCCAAGGTGTTCAGCCCAGGTCTGCCCACGATGACGTTATAGAGCGAAGGGAGATCCACCACATTGAATATGACGGGGGCCATCGCGTGATTAGGGGGCGCTCCGAGGGTGATCGGGAGTGAGATAATACCCTTAAGTATATCCATTCATCTGAAAGCCCCTTAACTGGGTCTGCATGGGGTCGGAGATTGGCAGAAATGAACCTCATTCATCCAAAAGCATCCTGATATAAGAGATTACAATCGATTCCTTGATTGACAAAGATCATTCTAACTTCAAATTGTCCGATCTTGACAGTTATCACAAGGGGAGCATGCTGACTCGGGTCGACTCCAATTAGATCCTCATCAGTAAAACTGATGACAGACCTCTTTTCCTTTTGTCGTTTGTCGGTGCTCGCAGTTAGGATTTCTTGCAGTTTAGGGGGAATTGCCTTCGTGTAATAGAAGATTGGCATGATCAGGCATATTGCCTCTTCTCCTGTTGGTTCGTTGCAGACCTAGAGTATCACCTCATCCCTTCTGTCGGTCGGGGGTCGGGCGACTTGGCGCTCCTCCATCTAGTTACGTCGTGGCGGTTCGCGACGGTAATCAACGGGGGGAACTCTTTCCCTCCTGACGATAAACTCCTATAGCCTTCCTTCACGCACTAGGAACCCTAGTTCGTCTTTCAACTTCTTGCAGTCGTCCGTCGTGTGACCATAGTCACGGTAAAAGTGGCAGTACTTTGTTTTGTCTTTGTTGGACTCATCTGTAATCGATTGTGGGGGCCATCGGATGTACGATTTGTCTCTAATGAAAGCTAAGACCCGGCCAGGGGTCTCGTTCAGTGGGGTGTAGTTATTGTACCTCCTTGGAAGAAGGGGTTTTGCCCGATTCCTTCGGGGCAGAGACCTCCAGGGTGATTGTTTCCGTTCTTTTTGAATATATTGGTCTTTCTTATGATCGGACGCTTCAGCGTCCTCGGCAGCAATATATTTTTCAGCTCGAGTATAAAACTCCTGGATGGTAGAGGGGGTTTCTTCGTAATTGACACATTCATACCAAAAGATCATAGGCCTGTTAATAACGCGGCCAGTGCAATCGAATGATTCAAAGAATGTACTTTCATCATCTCCGCCTTGAACCTTTCGAGGGAATCCCTTAGAGATTCTTCTTTCTTTTGGTGTAACAATAATAAGGCTGTGGATTTCCTGTTGACTCCCCTGCTTATTACGAAGTGCGACTCGAACTACTCACGTAGCTAAGAGAAAGTCTTTATACTCGATGGTGGGAGAGAATTGAACCAGGTAAATGAGTTTCCCGAAATAGTGGTGGGAAAGTGGCTGCACATGGTCGTGTCGGACATATCTCCGGAGATCATCAAGGTTATGAAATGGGCCACGTGGTCCTGGGGATCCGTCGTCCCACTGTATCCAGTGTTTTGAAATCTGGACCGGAGTACGAACCGGTCGTATCAAGAGGTCAATGAGTCACTGGGTTAATCCGGTCGGATCAGATCAAAAATTTGGATGACGTCACCATGAAATAATAAATAAATATAAAATTATATAACATTTACATAACTCCTACATGTGGCGTGATGGAGAAGGCTGTTGATATATCCATTCTGGTTGCGGGTTTGAGCATGGACAAATGCAATTTTTTCACTTTTATTTTGTACTTTAAAAAATACGGGTTGGACCGAGTCGGTTCAACCCCAGTTCAGCCGGTCCAACCAGGGTTTTGACCGGTTTTTTCAGAATCTGGTTTTGTGGGGAAACTCGAACCGGCTGCTGATTTGGTTCCCGATCGAACCGGTCCGACCGGTCGGTCTGGTCTGAGTTTCAAAACACTGACTGTATCTCTCCATGGGGGTTAGAAGCACGTTGCGGGGTATAGGATCTAAGGAGATCTTGGGGTCAAATGGTGAAGTGTGGGAATAAGAAGGGATTTGGTCTCCCTGGGGGTTGGCCCGCCTAAATTCTTCGGCAACCAGTTGCTCAATCTGTTTTTGAAGATCATCGGGGACTGGTTTGGAGTTTTCAGATGTTTCACGACGTGGGGGTGATAGCTATCGCTGGAGACGCTTAGATCCCCCGACAGAGGACTGAGTTTCGGGCCTGAGGGCGTGGCTAAAGTCCTCTAACTACTTGCTCATATTCTGGATTTTGGACTCCAGCCTCTCCATCTGGGGGCGGCTGACTCGCTCCGAAACTGGGGCCACAACTGGTTGGGCGAGGACAGTGGGTTGTAAGGCCTGTTCCTAATAAAGTGGGCCAAAGGAGACCGCTTGATCATGGGTAGGATGATCATGCGCCGCATGAGGAGCGGCCTCAAAAAGTGTAACAGTACGCCCTTTGATAAGAGGGGCGGCTTTCGAGGATACTCTAGTTCTCGAAGGTATGGTTGTCAAGATAACAGAATCTACTCTAATCTGTTCCCACAGGCGACATCAATCTGTTAGAGGTGGGTTTTGACTCCACAGATACTGACTCCTCGTTGATCCGAGTGGTTACCGCCGAAGGGATGTGGCATCTGCAAAAACCACCGGAGGGTGCTCCGGCGGGGAGACTCCAACACTCAAGTCAGAAAGAACAGTTTTCGTATAAAAAGGAAGAACAGAATGAGAGCTGAGGGAAGTCGTTCCCTATGAATAGTGTACCAAGAGTGTAAGGCCCAAAGAGTATACCTGTTGTGGAGAGTTTTGGGATATTTTATACCCCTTTGAGTTGGAAGCGGCTGTGATGTTGTAACCCTATCTTCCTTATCGAGCTGATCCGGAGATCTCGGGGATTCCATATTTCGAATTGATTGTAATCCTCATCTTTTTGGAAAACTACCGAAATCTTGGAAAGATTTCTTCATTAACTGCAAATATCTCAAAGTATTGTTTTAAGTAAGAGGCGGGAGTCGCTAGAGTACTTTGACCTTCCTTCTGGATCGTTAAAATCGTTAGCTATAGATCGGTCGCTTGACCGAAGAGAGATCTTCAAAACTCCTTCGGTTGAGGGGCTGTCGATTAGATACCTGATCGGGACGATTAACTTCATTAACCAAATTCCGTTCGGTTGGCTGGGTAACTAAAGCCATTCGGTTGGTTGGATGACTAAGGCTATATCATTCGAGAGACATGGACGACTGAGATCATTCGACTGATGGTTGTACTTAAATCTCGATCGGTAATCGTCCTTAATGAGCCTTCTGCGTGGCCCTTTCTAGAGTTGACCCACCGAATGTGATTCTGGGACCTTGTCCCATCACAACTAATGTTAGTTTTGGGAATGTATTTTTTTTCATTGGTCTAAAGTGGGGATAGAACCCCCAACCTAAATTATAAAACAAGTGCCAAGACCCAAATTGCTCGAATGTTGAGACCGACAAGGATCACCTACGTTACCCATGCAAATCTTGTTAAATCGGTGTCAAACGGCATTTTGGAAATCGCGGAGGACATATCCAAACCCAATTGACACCAATCGAATGCAACTTGTACAATCCAGCCACTCGATTTTGATCAACAATCTCTTCAAATTCTCGACGCACATGTTGCCAAAACCACCAAATGCAGAGGCCGAACCTTTCAATCCAACCGTAATCGAGCTTTGTCTAAAAACTTACAACCCAGTCACTTTTTCATCTCTCCGGTCAACTTCAATCTTGTTAGTTGACCAGAAACGTGGAATAAGAAACACAAAAGGATTTTTTTTTTTTAATAATAGGAATTAAATCTGGATCACAGGATTGTAGGAGAAGGTTGTTGTTACTGGATTGTCCCTTAAAAACAAGACAAAAGAACATTGATTTCATAGAAGAATTGATTCTTTAAAATAATAGAAGTTAAATTTTAAATCATAAAATTAAGAAAAAGAATTATTATGATTGGATTTTCTTTGGAGATGAGACAAAAGGACGTTGAAGAATCGACTCTTTTTTTGCAATGCATGTTAGTGAGTGTGTCGAGGTTATTTCTTATATTTGATAGTGATTCTTCTATTCATTTTTTCTTTCTTGTTTAATATAAGATTTATTAGCCTAATGTTATATAATAAAAAATAATTTTCTTTCTATAACCACTAAATAAATCAAAATTAATAGTTTAATTCGTAAATGCTGTCTAAAAAAACTACGAAATACTTCTCTATTCATGTTTAATCAATGTTTTGGTGATCAAAGCATAAACCTCATTGGTATTGGATCAGCAAAAATATTGTGTTTTACACTTTGATGAGATGAAAGTGATGTGGCCGTGCACCGAATTGTCACCACAGTAGCTAAGAGGGCTCGATCCGAGCAAATCAAGTTCTTATAGTCTTTTTTCCTCCCAGAATAAATTTTACATATGCAATAAAAGTGGGGAAAGTTGAAATAGACTTCACTTTTTATTTCATTTCTATTTATTACACATTGAATGTGCCAAAAATTATACTACAGATCGTTGTGTGCAAGACTACAGATCTAGTTCTGATTCTGAACTCCCAATTACCATAGGTGCCCTTGCATCCCAAAGGGAAGGGCAGCGGACCCAAACTTTGGAATGAAGCAATGAAACTTGTGTTGGATGTCTTCTAGCCGACAATCCCTTCGATATTTGAGCGGCGGAAATTCCAAAGAAAAGAAAGCGTACGGCTTCCAAAGACGCTGTTGACTTGTAAACGCTTGGGGAATGAAATACCAAAAAGTGAAAGGGCGCCCAACACAGCAAAAGGTTGTCTCGATTCCTTACCATTTTTCCAGTATACAATTTGTTGCCGTATAAAATTTTTGCATTGAAATAACATTAATAATAATTTTTATTACATTAGAAGGTAAAGGAAAACCTCTTTTTGATGTTTAATGATCTTTTTAGTGCCACATCCACGGGCTGATCTATGTAGGAATGAGGGTGGTGGACCATCTCAATTTTTTAAATTTAGTTAACATTTATAATCTATATTTATTTTGTATTGTTTGTTGATAATTATAATTTTATCTTTATTTATCTTTTTTTAAAATTCTTTCATTTAACTAAATTTTACATAATTTAAAAAAAAAAAAAAAACTCATGACACAATAAAATAAAATATGATATCACTATCACATTTTTTAAATCAATAAAAATATTTTATAATCTTTAAAATCAATATCGTAAAAAATAAATAAAATTACAACTCTAAAAAATATTAATTTGATATTAAAAATCCTACTTTGGCATTTTTTTTTTCCCTTTCCTTC
Source organism: Dillenia turbinata (assembly GCA_037126225.1). Taxonomy (NCBI): domain Eukaryota; kingdom Viridiplantae; phylum Streptophyta; class Magnoliopsida; order Dilleniales; family Dilleniaceae; genus Dillenia; species Dillenia turbinata. Next base: position 6,532,362 of record JBAMMX010000025.1, read on the forward strand.
ACCTCCTTTCTCCAACTTTCCCTCTCCTCTCCCTCTCCCTCTCGGCCTCTCTTTCCATCAAAACTTTTTTCAAATTTGAAAAAAAAAAATCCATTATTTGTCTCATGAAAAAGATACATATTTTAATTAAAACTTTTAATTTTCAGAATATTATGGTTAAATTACTTATTTGATATTTTAGATTTTCTGATATAGTTTAATAATTTATATTTATTATTTAAATAAATATCTTATATTTTTTTGTACCTTGGATTTTGGGTTTGCCATTGGCCACATCCATACTTATTTTTGGCTGCATAAAAAAAAAAAAAATCTATTTGATGGTTCATAATTATAATTTTTGTCCCTTTTTTCCACTCTTGCATATTGTATTTGGCTTTTGATAATATTTCTGATTTTGGTTTTAGTTTAACCCATCTGATTATTTTATGGAAAATATGGAAAAATAATTGAAAATTTTGCAACAAGGGATAGAGGGGCAAAAATTATAATTATAAACCAAAAATAATTTTTTTATAAAAGATGTTTATTAATATTTTAAAAACTTTTAACAGTGTGTATTTATGATTTTTGAATGGTATTTTTGCAATTTCAATAAAAAATTTAAACTAATACTATTTATTTTATTTTCTTTAAATTTTAGGGGGATTGCCCGTTGCATCCTAGCTGTGCCCTGGCTAGTCTTTACTTGTAGAAATAGACTCTAGGCATTATCTTTGTATTAATATTCATATCAAAAAAATTAATAATCAAGATGATCAAACTTGTAGTCTGTTTGATGTTAAGGTCAATGACGGATGTAAATTTTTAGTACCAACGTTTTACCATTTCAAAAACAATTTCGATTTTTAAAACATTTTAACACACTAAATTAATTAATATTTATATATAAATCTTTATATTTTTTATATTTATTTTTATATATATATTACATTACTTGTTTATTTAATTATATTTTTATTTTTATATTATTTATTTTATTATTAATAATTACATATTTGACCATTATTAAAATGATCATTTAAATAATTACACCATTCTATTATTTGAGAAAAATAATTAATATTTATATAAAAATTATTATATTTTTTGTATATACGCATTTGTTCACATTTCCATTTACTCTATTTTTACAAAATGTCGTTTCCCGTATCATTTTGTATCTGTTTCTATTTTTCCGTTTTTATTTTCGTGCAACGTAAGTTAAGATAGCATCTAGGATACATAGAAATAAATATAAAATGATACGAAAAAATGATATTTTGTAAAAAATTAGAAACTAAAAATATGAAAAAAATATATAAATAAAAAGTAATAATTTTTATATAAATATTAATTATTTTATAAAAATAATAGAATTGACAACTTTTATAATAAGAATGTAAAATTATCAAATATATAAAAATAATAAAAATAATAAATAAATAAATAATTCATTAAATATAAAAAAAATATAAATATAATAATATAATAATTTTTATATAAATATTAATTAATTTTACATATTAAAATTTTTTAAAATAAAAAATATTTTGAAAATGTTTTAAAAATATTTTAAAAATAATTTAAAAATATTTAGACGAGAAATGATGGTAGTGAGAAATAAATATTACACCACATCATCATTTGAGAGAGAGAGAGAGAGAGAGAGAGAAAGGCTGGTTGAGGGTAACGTTAAGATGGTAATTTGAAGGATACCCTTTGAAAGACGTACCCGAGTAGTGAATTTGGTCATTGAATGAAGTCCTAAAGTGAGTGCAACGGTTTCCCATAATGGCGTTGAAATTTCAAAGTCCTTGCAAGCTTCCTCCACCTGAAGACGAACGAGGGGACGGAGATGCATTCAATTGGGGAAGCAAGTAACATCACCAGAAAACATGCTCCTATGATAGAGAACACCCCTCAAACTTGTCTCCTCTATTCTATAACTCCGTCCTTCATAAGCCATATTACTGATCTATATTACTCAATTCAATTCATATATACACACAATTCTAGTAATAGATTGGGTACCAAGTTGATCTCTCTCTCTTTCACTCTCTCTAAACCTTCGTGTTCAAATCTTGATGGCCCTATCTGGGCCTTCTCAACTAGGATTCAAAACTTTTGTTACTTGTTGATGGGATAAAGCCCCGAGATCAGATCCGATGAGCCAGTCTTGGAAAGGCCTACATAAAAAACCCACGAAGGACAGCTACCGATTTAGATTCAAATACGATTATCTATCGAAAGATCTCAGTCGCTCAGATCTCCTGAACGATAGGATCTTAGTCGCCTCGCCAACCGAAAATGATTCATCAAGTGAATGTAATCACTCTGATCGGGTATCCAATGGTTGGCTCCTCACCCGAAAGAGCCGTGAAGACCCTTCATCGGTCGAGCGACCGATCAATAGCTAACGATTTCAACGATCCTAAAGGAGACCAAAATATCCTATTAATTTTCGCCCCTCACTGTGGACAGCATCCTGAAAATCTTTCAGTTAAAGAAAAATTCCCTCCAGAATATAAAAATTTCCCAAAAGATGAGGATTACATTTGATTCGAATATTGAATTTCTGAAATTTTCGATTCTGCTCGATAAGAAATGTAGGGTTAAAGTACTGCAGCGGCGTATGACTATCACAGGTATAAAATATCTCAAAACCCTCCAAAAAGGTACACTCTCTCGCCCTTACATATTAGACACTCTAATCATGGAGAATTACTCCATCGAGCTCTCAATCTATTTTCTTTCATAAGAAAACCGCTCTTTCTAATTTGAGTATCGAAATCTTTCGGCCGGAACACCCTTCGGCGGTTTTTGCAGGTATCACATCCCTTTGACGGCAACTGCTCGGGTCAACGAAGAGTCAGTATCTGTGAAGTTATAACTCACCTTCAACAGATTGACGCCGTCTATAGGAACAGACTAGAGCAACTTCTGCTGATAACCATATCTCCGAGATCTAGACCATCCATAAAAGCCGCCCCTATTGTAGAAGGGCGCACTGCCACACTTTCTAAGGCCGCACCTCCTGTAGCACCCGATCACTTTGCTCACGATCAGGCGGCCTCCCTTTGCCCACCTCATCAGGAACAGGCCCTACAGTCTGCAATCCCCGACCAACCAATTGCGGCCCATGTTCCGACACAAAGTCAGCCACCCCCAGATAGAGAGACGGGAGTCCAAACTCCAGGACATAAGTAAGCAATTAGAGGGCTTTAGTCATGCCCTCAGACCCGAAGGCCAATCCTCTATAGGGGGTCTAGGCATCCCCAGCGACGACCATCACACCCATGCTGCGAAGCATTTGAAAACTCCCAACCAGTCCCCGATAATCTTCGAAAACAGGTTGAGCAACTTGTTGTTGATGAATTTAGGTGGATCAATCCCCAGAGAGGCCAAATCCCCTCTTACTCTCATGGTTCACCTTTTGATCTCAAGATCTCTTCAGTGTCTATGCCCCACAACGTGCTCCTTCCCTCTATGGAGAGATACAATGGGACAGCGGATCCCCGAAATCATGTGTCCCATTTCATAACTGTGATGATCTCTAGAAACATGTCCGACACGGCCCATCTACTTAAAGGTTTCCTATCGTTCAGAGGACCTTAGTCGTCCAACTTCTATCGTTCGTACGCGTCTTCAATAGAGGATGGAACTCCCCAGACTAGTAGACGTGGGTCATCTATTTAAAGGTTTCCTATCATTTGGAGGGTTTTAGTCACCCACCTCCTATCGTTCGTATGCGTTGTCAATAGGGGATAGAATTCCCGGGACGGGTGGACGCGGCTCAACTACTTAAAGGTTTCCTATCGTTCGGAAGATTTTAGTCGCTCAATTTCTATCATTCATGCGCGTCGTCAATAGGGGATGGAACTCGCCAGACGGGTGGACGCGGTCCATCTACTTAAAGATTTCCTATTGTTCGGAGGGTCTGAGTCGTCTAATTCCTATCATTTGTATGCATCGTCAATAGGGGATGGAACTCTCCAAACGGATGGATGCGACCCATCTACTTAAAGGTTTCCTATCATTCGGAGGGTCTTAGTTGCCCAGGTCCGATCGTTCGTACGCGTCGTCAATACGGAATGAAAATTCTCGGACGGGTGGGTGTGGCCTATTTACTTAAAAGTTTTTTATCGTTTGGAAGGTCTTAGTCGTCCAGTTTTTATCATTCGTACGCGGCGTCAATAGGGAATGGAACTTGCCGCACGGGTGGACACGACCATCTACTTATAGGTTTCCTATTGTTCGGAGGGTCTTAGTTGCCCTGTTTCTATTGTTCGTATTCGTCGTCAATAGGGGATGGAACTTCTCAAACGGGTAGACGCGGCCCATTTACCTAAAGGTTTCCTATCGTTCGGAGGGCATTAGTCGTCCAGTTTCTATTATTCGTACGCGTTGTCAATGGAGGATGAAACTCCCCAGACAGGTGGATACGACCTATTTACGTAAAGGTTTCCTATCGCTCGGAGGGTCTAAGTCGCCCACCTCTTATCGTTCGTACGCGTCAGAACTCCCCAAAAGGGTGGATGCGACCCATCTACCTAAAGACTTCCTATCACTCGAAGGGTTTAAGTTGCCCAACTCCTATTGTTCATATGTGTCGAACGAACAAAAGTCTCTTACTGGAGGAAAGCCTAAGTTACTGATTAGTGCAACAATGGTTACAACCGAAAGTAACGAGATGACCTCTATTGATGAAAAAGCAAAAATTTCTTATTGAGCAAGCAAAGGTCACTAAACACCAAGTTTCAAACGAAAATTATACAGTCAGGTTCCTAGCATTTGCTACTTCCTCAACCGAGGGGAGAGCTTTACTTAAACCCATACAGCGGATTATCTCTTCAGCGCATTGTAATCTCTTAGACAATTTGCGTTGGGAGTCTTTTATGATAGTAGCATTCTTTGCACGAGACTCTTCAATCTCAACTATCCTGCGTTCCGTCGTTCGAAGAGACTACTCACGAAGTTGGGCTAGCTTTTTGGTCGATTGAAGACTTGCTCTCAACCGTTTACATTGCCCTTGGTATTGGGTCAACTTTGATCGGAGCTTCTTTAGCTCTTCCTCCTTCTGATTGAGTAGTGTACCAAAAGTGTTTTCAGTCTTTGTGGCCTCTTTCTCCCGAGCAGGAATCTTCTCCTGCGTTTGAGCCAGACAAGTTAGCTTAGTTAGATGCCACTCCAAGTGATGTATCATCTGTTTCCCCTGTCGTTCCTAAAATTCGACAAGGGCCATGGTCTGAAAGGAAAAAATCGAGTCAACAGAAACAAGAACGAGAAAGAACCGAATAAGTATAGAAAAGACAGTACAATTAAACTTAAGAACTTGAGAGCCCTACTAACTTGTTTGTAAGACATTCTGTAAAAGTTGAGCTCGCATCGATGGAAGTCAAACTAGTTGGAGATGCAATCCACCTCCGCCATGTCTATATAATTGTTCAAGTCAGGTAAATATCATAGAACTCTTCTTTTTCTCTTTTTCCAAAGCTAATTGGAAGCTTTTTGTGTTTCATGCAAAACTAAGGCAAAAGTTCCATGGAAACTGAAATGACTTTTTTAAAGTCTTTTGCTTCTTCCAAAAACCCATTATTTGTTTTGAAATTTTTTTTTATTAATAAAGCATCTTATTTCATTTTTGTGTTTTGGGCAGATGATGGGTCACCACAAATTCCAAGGGAGGATTTGGAGCAAAGTGAAATGGTGTCGGGTTCAAGGCCACCGGGTTGTGTGAACAGGTGCTTGAGTTGCAGTCCTTGCATGGCAACTCTTGTTGTTCCTCCTCACCAAAGAGGCATCTTCACAACATCATCTCGTGGAGAAGATGATGGCTATTACCTTCTCTCATGGAAATGCAAGTGTGGAAATAAGATTTTTCAACCTTGGATACTTGTCTATATCAAATCATTTGATGATCTTCTAGTAATCAATTGTTATTTTCTTTTCTTTCTTTTTTAAGCTCTTTTAATCTCTGTTGAGCACGGTTGAAAAGACTCTAATTTTTCGCTTTCTTGATACATGAAAAGTAAAGTGGCCTGTGATTCACTTATTTCTAATATATATATATATAAATATATTTATTTATTTATTTAAAAATGTACAAAAAAAAAAAAAATGGCACAGGTACTGGCCAACGACAAAAGTATAGCAAAAAGTGATTGCCTTATGTAATTGAATATTGGGAGGTTGGGTCTAAACTGAACACGAAATAAAAAGGGTTTTGTTTTAATTAGATTTAAAATTTAAGAATAAAAAAATTATATTAAAAAATTTACTCTCTTATTAAGATATTCTAGATATTTAAAATGGATTAGTTAAATTATAATTTTAGATACTAATAACATGATTAAAAAAAAAAAAAGATAAAGGCGGCTTTCATTTATCCCTCTCCTATTTTTTTTATTAGTTATTTGGAAAGGCACTAGAAATATAAGCACTTCCTTCGCCGCCTTCAGCCTACTTTTCAATGTCCTGATATTATTTGTGCATAGATAGAAGATATCACATATTATAAAAATATTTAATTTTATTATATAATATATATTTTTTAACAAAAACAAATCATTTATAAACCACTTAAAATACATGGCCCTACGACTTAGTCTCATTTAGAAGAATTGAATGGAAACATGGTGATAGATCATCAACTCTCTAACACTAATATATTATCATGTATATGTTTACACAATTTTAGTTTATTTTTCTTTCTTCAATCAAATTGATTACTCTATTATTGCTCATTGTTTTCTAAATAAGTTATTTGTATATTGAAAATAAAAATTATGATAAAATTAGCCATGTATAATATAAAAATTATTATTTTTTAATAAATTATCGTTATCTGATAACCATTTTAAATTCGATTAAATTCATTTCCAATCAAATTTGAACTCTTAAGAACAAAATTTTTCCTTGTTTGTTTTTTAATCAATAAAATTTGAATTTAAAATTTTATTTAAATGTAGTTGGTATTTAATTACTAAACAAATGACATGTTTTGCAATATAACAATCCATGAAACATGCAAAAGTTGAACCGAGGGCATTGTTGTAATTATGTCAATCGACTCAATTACACGATGGGCCAGCCCAAAGAGTTGAATTGGGCTACGGGCCCATTTGGGCCCAATCGAAGTTCAACAAAACGAAGAGTGACATAAACAAGATCATAATAAACTTGCAGGGAGCACAGGAAAAAAAGAAAAAAAAAATGACTGGTCTTTCTCCAACAGGAAGCACAAGCCAGACCTTGTATCATAAAAATCACTTCTTCACTCCTGTCTCTCGCTCTCGCTTCCTTTACTCGTCACCGTTGATCATTCTCAATCCTCCTACTTCTTCATCCTTTCATCTCCACCGTCGGATTTTGGTCTATTCTTCTCCCAGTCGGCATTCATGGTTTCGCCGCTCCGCCTCCTCTCCCGGACGACCTCCGCCGGAATCTGAACCCCGGACGGAGGACGACTCAATTCCTAAAACGGGTATTGATTTTATTACTTAAGCGTCTATTAATTTTTTTTTTTTTTTAATATTATCAATTTGTTTGATTTAGAAATTCTAGGGTTTTTCTTTTAGCTTTAATTTTATTTATGGTATTTAAGTTATTTGTTACTATGTTGATAAGAAGGTATGCATGAGTTGAAGCTGTTCGATTTAGAAATTCCCAGTTTAGTCTTTCTTGTGGGGTGGGGGGTCTAAATTGATTAAAGTTGTTGAAAAATTGTAAGCATTTGAACTCTAATGGTTGATGTGGGTGATTGTGTGTTTTAGATAGTGTTACACTAAAGCATTGGATAGAATTAGGGTATTAGATAGTTCAATTGATAGCTATGTTGCATCAACACTTTTAAAAATGAGCATCCCAGTATTGAACACCTCCTTGAACATGACCCAGATACCAATTTTTTTTAACCTAAAATAGTACAAAATTTTTATAATGTTGCTACATCACGTCGACTTTGTCCTGCATCCCATTTCCATGCCCGCTATTCATAGGTTGATACTTGATAGTCTCTAGGTGTGAATCAAAACCCCAGTTCAATCCCGGTCTTGCAAGGGGTTGGGAATGAGTAGCTCAGTTACATTTGGATTTTAAAAAGGAAAATAAATAAGAGAATAAGGAAGTTATTTATTGTGAAAATAACTTGACTAGTCTGTTCAATATATAGTATTGCAAAGAGTTCATAAATAGCTCTAATTTCACCTTGTGTTTTTGGCCTTGTCCAGGTTCAAATTTGACTATAAGATAGGAGCACTACTATTAATCCTAGTGTTTGTTTTAGTTAAATAATCCATTAGTGCATTGGGAGAAATTATCCCATGTGGGTGAGTATTGTATCCCACCTTTGGTGGTATTCATTTTAGTCCCAACTGAAAATCATGCTTTTGTGTGCCCAAATTTCGGCAAGTTTAAAGTACAATCTATGGTTCTAGGTTAGAATCCAGCCCTATCCTAAGAGATAATCTTACATCAAGACCATGACAATTAACCTAGGACAAGTTCGAAGTATTTGTTTTACTAAGATGAATAGCTCAAACCCAAGCTATCCAATCTGTGATCGAACCATGACCTTTATGCCATAACTACCAGAAATGATGGCACTTCTGAAACTAAAATAAGTATCAAAGAACTTATGGTTTGAAAAATGGATTGCGTTCAGGGTGATAGAGTTCACCATCAGTTTTTTATCATTGGAATTTGTGGATGGCTGGTCAGTGTTGGTTCTGATGCAACATTTGGAGTAAAATTAACATAGAATTTATATGTTTTGTTTACAAGTTCCTTTTAAGCTTTGTTGCCCTAGTTATACGTCACATCAAGAGCTCCTCCTGGGTCAAAGGATGAAACAATTTAATGCTTTCTTTTACTATCTGAGGCTTATATTCTTTACAAGTGTATGCACATGCATATCTAAGACAGTGATAAATTGTCACAAATTTCAATAATGTCTATATGATTTCTTACATAAACCAGAACACATTTGCAAGCATTCTTTCATATTTCATGCCCACATGAGGAATACACTAAATCTAGTATGTTATTTTCTTAAGTAAATCCTAAACCTGGAAGTAGAAATTAAAAGTAGTATAAAATACAAATTAAGTCCGTTTATTTACTTGAATTCAGTATGCATGACATTTCAAAATGGAAGCCACTTCCCTATTGACCTATTGAATAAGAGACTTAACAGATTCTTGCTGGATATGCTCTAAGTATGTGGCATATCCATTTTTTCTATTATTTTTTTAAAGGAAAAAGTGTAAAAATACCTCTGTGAACTTGGGGTCGAACACAAATCAGTCCCCCTTTTTTTTAATGCAAAGACCTCCACTCAACTATGAAAAGTTGCAATTTTAGTCCCTCGGTTGGGATTTGTTAAATTTTTTCGTTAAAGTCATGTGTATAGTAAGTGACTGGAATAAGAATAATTTATTTGTTTTCTATTAATTTTAAGATTTATCCAGAACTTTTAAATTAGATTGTGTTCTCTCTCTCCCCTATTTTACTTGAAAATCCCAGAGACGTCTTGTCCACCACTAAAGATCATTGTCAATGGCATTGAGATATTTATTTCAAAGATTGTTGATGAAAAATTTTATATGTTAACAACCCCAAAAGCTAGCTGTCAAATAAGATACTTAACAGGCCTGTATAAATTTTGTATAGGTAACTTTCAAAATCCGGTAAAAAAAATGTTGAAGCTGATGATCTGCTATAATTTACTTAATTAGGATGTTGGAAAGTTTCTTTTATTAGTGTTAGTTGCTTTTGTTACTGGCAAAGTCAGAGCGAGTTTGGGCATCTACAACTCGTTGTGAAGAAGAGAAAGAGATCTAATGGGGCAGTGAGTATGAAATTAAATAAAGAATTAACGTTTGTTAAACAAGTTAAAAGAGATCTATTTCCTTAAAAAGTAAAATTTGTGGGCATGTTAGCGGTCAGTTCTGTCCTCAGCTGGTTGTAATACGCACGGGCCAGCTGATTATTGATTCAGTTTCAAATGCGGAACCACACTGACCATTTCTGATTTGAGAAGTCGAGCCACAGTTACTCTTTTGGCTGGGCTCAGTTAGTTAGATTGCTTCTTCTGGGCAAGAATCTTCTGCTACTTTATCTAAGGCATTTGATATCATCAGTAATCATCAGTTCAATCAGTTCAAATAGAATCGATAACTTAGTATCTAATATAGAAGGTGAGACTATTAAACTTATATGTTGGAAAAACTGTCCTTTGAGGACCTATGAAGGTCTGGTTCCGACTCAGTTGAGCACCAACTAGTTGTACTTATTTGTCAAATTTCTTTAGTTCTCAATTTTACTCTTCTAATTTACTAATTTGTTAAACTAAACTTTTTCATAAGTTAAAAATATCAAGAAGATATCAGCATTTTATCATTACATTTACATTAATATAATTATTTTAAAGCTAATTTCAATCAATTTTTAAATGGAAAATGGATATTTAATATATTCATTGGAATGAATAAGTAAAAGCGATCTTAGCCACACTGTCTTACCAGCTGAGATACTCCTGCTTGTCTCATTTTGATCAAAATTATTACTTATGCGTATAATTTTAGGCCTTGATAATCAATTTCATATTTGTTGTTGTTTTGTTAAATTTTCAAATGTAAGCTGTTGTTTTGTATTTACATATGAAGCTATTGATGAGTTTGTACCCCTTATTAGAGATGTCAATGTCTAAGCCATGCAAATGCAACATCACATGTCACTACTGTATCATCTCCCCAGCTTGAGCTTTATATGTTGTTTTATTTCAGGTGTTACAGTCATATTATAATGAATAATACGAATAATAATCGGAGATTTTGGGAATTCAATATGAGAAATGCTAGCCAAGTCTCATGTTTCCATTTTGATCATGCACAAAGATAGTATCTTAGGTAAACCATGAAGTGTATATATATATATGTGTGTGTGTGTATGCTTTAATTGGAAGCAATAATACTGTGTTACAGTACCCAAAATATATATATATATATATATATATATCCATTAAATGCTACATCCATTGATAATAACTAGATATCGATTGTGGACTCAATTTATCCAACTCTGTTGGTTCTTGAATGCCCCATACTTGTTTGATGATTAATGGATACTTCATGCAGCTTTTACCCCTGTGCCAATTAGATTCACTAATGGTATTAATGGTACAAAAACACGATATATTGTGATTTCAAGAAACTTCACGTATATTCTGCAAATCTTCTTTATACTTTATCCCAATATTTGGGAACTAACATTGCCTAGTTCTATCAGTAGATTTTTGTTATTATCTACCCTTATTTCAATCTACAAGCTTGCTGGATCAAGGTTGTGAGATTACATGTGGGAATATGGAGGCAATTATCTCCTCTTGGAATGACATTAGCCAATCTATCCAAAACTACACATGCTGTTGAACTTGGCCAGTGAATCTGATGTTATTTTGATCATCATGTGCTAAATTTCAAGTGATCAAACCTAAGTTCCATGTTTGTTATGCATCTAGCTTGACTTGATGTTTCTTGAAAACAAAATGCAATACAATTTACCTTCATTTTGTGAATTTAATTCTTTTGAGGAATTTAAACCCTTGAAGAGGGGAAAAGGTTCAATTCATGTTGGTGCAATGCTGAGAAGCTTAGATTCTTGGAGAATGTTTATGTTTCCCTTCCAAATACTACATTACAAGTAGTCTCTCACATTGAGCTGCCCATTTGTGCTGTTTGAATCACATCAGTTTTATCTGTGAATTTTTGATGGCTTACTTTAACAGGGTTTTGATATTATTTTCTATTCCTAAACAGGCATCTTAGCAAGACTTTCTAGATTTCAAGATAGTGTGCAGATCTTCTTTGCGGTTCTTTTCTGGATGTCTCTGTTCTTTTGGTCATCTGCATGGGATGGGAGGAACAATGGTAGACCAAACAAAAGATCCCCATTTAAAAGATGATGGAGTAAGCATTTTTGTTGCATATATATTTGGGTTAAAAGAGTGCAGGAACTAGTATACATTTTAATTTATCTGTTTGTATATATTAATGGAGAGACACGTTTCTTTAAAAAATAAAATAAAATAAAATAACGTAGTCTGATTTAAGTATGATCCTACATATTATGATGCTATTTTGATGTCGTAACCAGCATTTGCAATGTAGTGAGTGTATGCCTGAAAATTTGCTTGAGCTAGTGCCTGATATCCTGAAACTAAAAAAGTAGTGCTCAAGGGCTTGAGACAGAAGCCGATAGTTCTGCTTATTTATCAACATCTAGCTAAATGTTGATTTATAGACAATTTTATCACAATTTGAGATATGTTTTACTTTATCTTTTCCATGGTGGGTTTAAAAGTCCAACATAGTGCATCTCTCCATTATTGAGCTTAGAATTGGGATGTGATTTCTCCTCCCCGCATTTTTTTTGTCTTGTACCTGGCAAAGAAAGAGCCATGTTTGTGCCCGTCCCATCTTAGTTAATATGCAACAGGTTTGTTAGTTCTAAGCAATTCAGCTCCCCTTTCCAATCACCGTCTATAAGAAGTGGGTTTGCTGGCCCTGCTTTTTTGCAGTATCAATCAATTAAATCCTTCCTTTTCCACGGTGGTTTCTTGTCATTCCTGTCCTACAGTTCCATTCCATTACTTTCCAGGAAAAAGATTAAAAATAAATAAATAAATAACTTTCTCTCCCTCTTTGCACCTGTTCCTTATCGAAGTGAGTGTAATTAGTGTGTATAAAATCGAAGGATTGCATCATCACACCATTTAGGAATTGGTTTGACCTGACGGGATTTGCTTTCATACTTAGGAAACTGCTTGCCTAGTCGTGAGCTTTATGAGGAATTTAACATTGAGGATCTAAATTTTACAAATGATAACAGGTTGGTCTCTCTATGCTGTTAAATACTGATTTGGTACCATGTAGCAGATGATATAGTGACATAAATTCTGACATGGCTTTTAGTTTGGTAAGAATTGTTGACATATCATGCAACACGTCAACACTTATTCTGACGTGGCATGACACATCAGCATCTTAATAACACATTGCACTGCCACATCACCAAAAAAACTCTCCTCTCTCTCTCTATTCCCCTCCTGCTTTCTCTCTCTTCTCTCCTTATTGAAAAACAAACACTCTGCCTCTCTCTCTCTCTCTCTCTCTCTCTCTCTCTCTCAAATGAAGGTGATGCAAGGATCATCTTATGCACAACCTAGCAATCTCTCTCTCTCTCTCTCTCTCTGGAGTTTTAGTGGAGGCTTTGATTGGGCTGTGCGACTTGATCGCGCAAAATCCAATGCAATTCACCAAAAAGTCATGTGGATTTGTAGCCGATGTCATCTACCGGAGTTTTTACTCATCGGATCTCCTAGTTTTTCATGATCTCAGCTCACGCTCCAAAGCTGACACTACAGTGCCTGTGGCGGACAATTCAATTACGCCGTTTGCAGGGTTCACTAAATGGATCAAGATGAATGCTTAATTGGGGATCCGGGATTTTTGCCATTTGATGAAATTTGAAGAATTGAAGAAAAACTTGTTAATTGGGGTTTGAAGAAGAAATGGGGAGAGGGAGAGATTGCAGGCAGGTGAAGGCAGGCAACGCATGGAGGAGAAGAGAGGGGGAAAAAAAAGAAAAAAAAAGACAAAGAAAGAAAGAAAGGGAGTGCTTTTAGGCTTTGGAAGACATCAATTGGTGCCTAGTGGCGGTGTTCATGGCTAAAGAATAAGGGACCAAGGGGGTGACTCAAAATTACAAGGATTTGATACTTGACTTAGAGAAATGAACTCATAAATCATCTTAAAAATGATAAAAGAGTTGGTTAATTTGGAGTATAAATGTCTCGCCGCTAGGGGAGCTTCAATGTTGTCGTTAATGGCAGATGAGGATGAAGTTAAAAAATTGAAGCAAATTAAGTTTTGAGAGGCTGCAAAAATATGTAGGGGTTAAAAGAACTTAGTTTGGAGTTTATTTTGAAGGAACCAAAGCTTACTGGTGACATTAATGGCGGATGATCGTTGGTAAGTGATTTTTTAGTGAGAAACCTCGAGATTGATGACGGAATAGTACTTTTGATGGCTCAGGAATGCTAGTTGTGCGATCAAATAGAAGAAATCTTGAAGCAAAGGAGAGTAACCGATAGAGAGAGGGAGTAGCTCTTGCAATTCCAAGGAGAAGGTGGGGAGATGGAGGGCACATGGGCCACATGCTGGGGGGGAGAAAGAGAGAGAGAGAGAGAGAGCGAGGTGACATGGCACTATTGCTGACGTGTTATGCCACATCGGCATAAATGCTGACGTGGCAATGTTGTGAGTGCATGGCGCTGACGTGTTGTGTGGTATGTCAGCAATTCTTGCCAAGCTGAAAGCCACGTCAGAATTTGTGTCACCATGTCATTTGTCACGTGGTGCCAAGTAAGCATTTAATGGACACGAGAGCGCCATTACTAACGGAAGGACTAACTTGTTACCATTTGTGAAATTCAGATTCTCAGTCATTGCATTTTGAGTTTTAAGAACTAATTTGTGAATTCAGGGTAAAGTTCAATAAATAGACATGTAATATCTTCTTTCATACTTCTGCTTATTAGTGCTATTCATCAACCTGTCATTCATGTTCTCCGTCACTGGTGTAGGGTCTGTTAAACTTGCCTAAACCTAAAAGGGGTTAAAGAAAGTCTTATAACCTTACTAGAGGGTGTCATGGTACCTTTTGACCATATGAGGTGCGCTGGTGTTTCCCCCACTTTGTTTCTTCTTGTCTACTATCTGCTCAAGGTGAAGTGGGCACTTGTTGAGCAATAAGCATTGAGTACTAACTTGTTTCACCACGAAACCAGAAAAACCTAAGCGGATTGTTTCAGTAGACTTGAATTATTTTTGGTCTCTTTCCCTTGTCTAGGCTGTGAGCTGCTAATTTACTGTCTTCTCTATGCAGCCTATTTCAACCATTTTTTTTTTTTTTGGTTAAGCTATTCCTCTTGGAATTGAGTTTAAACATATAGTACATGTATCTTAGATGTTTGTCTTTGCTAGGCGAAGTGACATCACTTCTGCCTGACAACTTGTTTACTGCTCAACATCCATATTGGTTGTCCCTACATGTTTGGTAACAAATGCTGCAAGCATGTGCTCTTTGCTTTAAGGGATAACTTTCTAATGCTGTGTTCACTTTACGGCATGTACCAAAATTTCCATGATTGCTTCTGGTGTGGTTAGGAAGTTTTCTACGATTTGTTCATGTGATATAAGAAAAAGTATATATGTAGATTAAATTCTATTTCTCGATCTGACCGGGCCGGGCTGCCTCCTGTTTTTCTGCTTGTTGGAGGAAAATTACCAGCATTTATTTTTCCTAATCTATATTTAGTGGAAAATTTATTCTTTTTTCTTTTTTTTTTTACCCTTTTCACCTCTCTCATCTTTCGACGATTGATCCCAAAATTTAATATTAAGAACTCATTTGGTAGAGATTTTTTGGGCTTATTTTCTTCTAGAGTTGCTAAACGATATTTTGGAAAAGCTCTTAAAAAAAAAAGTAGTTTTTTTTTTTTAATGACGGAAATAGAGTTTTAGCAAAAGCTCCTTGGAGGAGCTTTTGCTTCTCCTTTTTTTTAAGATCTAACTTTTTATTTTTTTTATTCCTTTTATATCCCCACTTAAAGGATATAAAATCTCAAATATGCTCATATCATAAATTTATTTTGCTGTGTTCACTTTACGGCATGTACCAAAATTTCCATGATTGCTTCTGGTGTGGTTAGGAAGTTTTCTACGATTTGTTCATGTGATATAAGAAAAAGTATATATGTAGATTAAATCCTATTTCTCGATCTGACCGGGCCGGGCTGCCTCCTGTTTTTCTGCTTGTTGGAGGAAAATTACCAGCATTTATTTTTCCTAATCTATATTTAGTGGAAAATTTATTCTTTTTTTTTTTTTTTTTTTTTTTTTTTTACCTTTTTCACCTCTCTCGTCTTTCGACAATTGATCTTTAATTTTTATTTTTTATTTTTAATTTTTTACTTTTAATTTTATTTAAAAGTTATCAAATAAGTTTGTTTTTAAAATTAAAATTACCAAACAACTTGTAACTTCTTTTTAAAAACTTTTATTTTTTGCTTCTCCTTATAAGGAGAAGAGAAATAAAAAATAAGCCCTACTAAACGGACACTAAGATTCAAATTGTTGTTATTTCGTTTAAGTTAAATTTATATCTGGTTGGTTTTAATCATGGGTAAACTATAATACAACAATAGAATTGTACAAGAATTGTGCAAAAACGCCCATGAATGCAGAGCATGGTTTTATCTCTCTGTTCATTGTAATCTCGATTATTACTAACTTTTATGAATTTGGTACTCTGTTGTTTTCTTTATCTTTCGTGCTGCTGCTTTTTCCAAGGACAACCTGCATGCTTGATGCTTGATGCTTGGTGTCCATGTCTGATAAGAGATACATGTGATTCAGTTTATTATTATTTATGATGTTTTCTTTATCTGCTCATTGATCTTTGCTATTGCTTTTGGACATGCATGTAATATGATGATGAACATGTTTGCAGTAGGGACAGAGAGAAGAGGTCACTGGGGCTGAGCCCGAGCTTTATCATAGCCTGAACAAGGGATAGTTGAGTGCCGTTTTGCACTCAAGTTTCGTTCTGCCTTTACACTCAAGGGCAGGCCCCACTACATGGGCCCAGTGGAACTAATCTAATGGCATGTATAGTCTCTTCCTGATTTGCCTATTGGGAACTCAAACCAAAACCCCTAAAAAGGAACCCGAAAATCCTAAATCCTAAATATTATGTAAAAAAGGAATCCAAAAATCCTAATTATAACCAGAGGAGTGTTCAAATGATGATTTGGAAAAAGGACAACGAAGCCTTTTTTCCAACAAACATTTTCACATTATTGTGAGTACTAATTTTTTTTTTAAAAAAATTTTCAAATTTAAATTCTAACATTGTAAATTAGATGTCAATAAATCCTGCCATATTATATATATTCATATATCATTTTTTTCCCACCATCTACTCAATAAGGGATGCTAATAACCAGTATAAAACATGAAAAATTTGTGCATGACACTACTAATGAAAATGAAAATTTAGGGGGAATATTGTCAATCATGTTCCACATTTTCCACGTTGGCACAAAGTGGACAATCTTGTTAATAGTTGTTTTCACATATTGAGTTGATTTATTTATCATAATACTTAGAGTTTGTGCAATAATTGAATTATACCAGAAGTTATTGGGTAGTTAATTTATGCAGAGATCATGGGTTATTCAGTTTTCAAGAGAAAAGTCTAATAGTCACAATCTCTCTTCTCTAATACGGAGATTCCAGTTTCAAATTTTTACGTAATTAAAAAAAGATCATGGGTTACTCATGTTGTAGTAAGGTTTATATCATGTATTTGCCTACATAAAGGTGTCGAAAGTTGTATACAAAAGATGAGAACCGAGAAAAAGAAAAAGATTTTTATGATGCTATCTTCCTTATCCTTTATACTATTAATTTGTTCTGTCCCTATACAGGTATTAGAGCCTACAGATCGGTAAAAATACGTGAGGCAGCAATAAATTTCTTTCATCTATTCTATTCATCTAATGACTACATATTCCAATTTTGTGCAAGCAAGTCATTCCATGTTTTGATAGTCACCATGATCATTGGAGCATGCTAATGGAAAACTTCTTGAGGTCGAAAGAGTATTGAGAGGTTGTTGAATCTAGAGTAGCAGAGCTAGCAGGCGGAGTAATGTTGTTAGAGATGCAAAAAACAGCACCGGAAGCTACAAAGCTAAAGAATCTGAAGGTTAAAAATAATAATAATAATAATAATCTTTTTTAGACTATTTATCGTCCTACCTTGAAACTATTCTTTGCAAAGAAACTTTCAAGAATATTTGAAGAAAAATTATCATGACTCTGTCAAAGTGCGCGCAACTCCAAGCATTGAGAAAAAATTTTGTGACATGGGCAATGAAGGATGGTGAATCTGTCACCAGCTATTGCACAAGAACAATGGAGATCAGCACCAAGATGCCATTCCATGATGAGAAGATGGACGACATCACCTTTGTGGGAAAGATTACTTTTACTAGGTGTCTTGTATAATTTAAACTGAATATTAATAAATATTAGTTTGAGAGAGGAATTATTGGGGTAACAGCTGTTTGCATGTTTATTTAATTGATTTATTTATCATAATATTTAGAAATTAGTAGAGTAATATAAAAAATTAGTGGAGCTGTTGAATTATATTAAAAGTTATTGGGATTAGGGGGATCGTTGGTTTTCTGTTCCCGAATCAATGGAATCGAAACTGAATTACTCATCAACGGTTTTGGTTTTGATTCTAGAACTTACGGTTCAAATTCATCATCTACTAGAATCAGAATTGAACCGCTTATCGATGGTTTTGATCCCTTACAATTCGGTTTCGATTCGAACCGTTTAGAACCGAAATTTAAATTATTTAATTTAATTTTCTCATCTTTTTAATAGGTAACTTAACTATATTGTTATTCAATTCATTAATTTTATCGACTTATTTTAATTTAAATTGTCTTGTATTTAAATTATATTTAAACTCAAATTTTGTATATGAGAATTTGACTTACGCTAATTTATTTATTTTATGTAATTTTTTAAATCAAATATTTATCCTAAAAAAATCTCATTGAAATAATTATGACATAATAATAAAAATTTGAATTTTGAATGAATATAGTATTTGTTCAAAAGTAAAAATCAATCATTTTTTAAAATTCGGTTTCGATTTTAACAAAAAAAATATTTGATTTCGATTTCCATTCTGATTCTGATTTTGGTTCTATTCTGATTCTGATTTTGGTTCTTAAAATTTAGGAATTGAAACCGAACCATATGTCTCCAATTTTGATTTTGATTTTTGAATCGAAACTGAAAAATCGATTCTAATTTGGTTTTTGAATCATCGATTTTGGTTCGAATCCAACGGTGATCACCCCTAATTGGGATCGATGATTTATGTACAAATTATGGGTGATTATTTCTATTGAGATTTATAATATGTACGTGTCCATATAAAGATTTGTAAATTTCTGTATAAAGGATGGCATGAGAGAACTGTCCTTCCATGTCTTCCTATTCCGCAGTACAATTTCCATTTTGCGACGGCCGTGTCACAATTTTCACTCGACCATTTTACCCACGTGTCCTTGCTTACTCCTCGTCCCACGTGCTTTACTAGCTCCTCAATTTTCACACAAGTGCTCCCCTACTATAACTCTGTCGACTTAAAATGCAGCCTTCTACGGACGTCGGTCGGCTCAACCGAACATGGGTCGAGTATTTTGAAACATTTTTTATTGAAAGATTCACTCTCTCCTATAAGGAATCACTACAATAATTGATCCGGATTAATTAAAATAAAACTTTGAATACCGAGCGATGTCCAATAGGTGGTATAAAAAAAATAAAATAAAATGCAGCCTTTTGGATTTGATCCAACGGCTCAGATTATTCTTCCTTCACTCCCCCTATTAAAACCTTCACTTCACACCCACTCTGTTTCTCAACAGAGGAGGGTTCATCTTCCTCTCTCCTAAGGCAAAATGATTTTGCGTGGTTCGTCAACCCCAATTCTGAATTCATGGATAGCCAGTTCAAGAGAACAGTCTCCGGATTCGGATCTTGTTCTCCAGATCCCAAGAACCCGATCCGTTTCCCTAAGGACGTCGTTTAGTTCTCAATCCGGGAACGACCCAACAAAGAAAATGGTGAGAGCATTGTCTGAGCCTGATCACGAAGAGCCGCCTTTGCCGAGGAAGAAGAACAAAAATCGGGGTCGGGTATATAAGAGCCAACCTTATTCGACTCGGGTCGAGGAAGAGAAGAATTCTGGTCGTGTAATGATGGAGAGGCTGTTTTCCAGCTCAGGTCTGAATAGGCATGAGTGTGGCGAGAGTGGGGGTGGAGGGGGTCGGGTCGGGTGCGGTAACGGTGGAGGAGGAGACGGGTCGAGGTTTGGGGATGGGAATGGGAATGAGAATAATGGGAATGGAAATGAGAGTACCGATGCTTATTATTTGAGGATGATTGAAGCCAACCCCGGTGATGCTTTGTTGCTTGGGAACTATGCCAGGTTCTTGAATGAGGTAAAAATTCAATTTTGACTCTAAACTCTTGTCAAGCACATTCGTCACAAGTTTAATTAATCAATTAGCTGGGATATGTTACAATTTAGAGAAAATCTGGGTTTTAATATCACCACACAGCATCATCATTCGTTTCAATTTCGTACATAGTGAAATTTGATGAACTTTTAGCTTCTGACATGTAAGTATAACGTTGGAGACCATATTTGTGAGCACAGGTACGAGGAGACTTGAGGAAAGCAGAAGAGTACTGTGAGAGAGCAATATTGGCAAATCCAAATGATGGGAATGTATTGTCACTCTATGCTGATTTGATATGGCAGAGTCACAAGGATGCTCAACGTGCTGAATCTTATTTTGATCAGGCTGTCAAAACTGCTTCTCACGACTGGTCTGCTGCTGCTTTTCTCTCCCCACTCAACTCTATTAAGTTGAAGCTTTTGATTGGCTAAATATTAAGTTTAGTTTATATCCAAATTCCAACTTATCTGGTAGGAGAAGTTTGGCTTTACACTTGTTGATAATTGCATTGCGCATAGATACAGAGTTAATCATAGGCTATTTCAGGCCTTATTTGGTATTGGTGAACTGATTTGTTTCAGTGTTTTGATTAAGCTAGGGGTAGAACAAATAATGCTTCATATATATATATATATATATATATATATTTATATATGTATGTATGTATGTGCATGCATACATATTTAAGTGGAGTGATGTTTAACTTGATGATTTTGGTTTGGATGCATTGCAGTTATGTAATGGCTTCATATGCTAAATTTCTTTGGGATGCCGAAGATGAAGAAGGGCAAGTGAAAGAGAGTGAAGGGAAAAGTGCTGACAATAATGACTATGCAAATACGCCACCCAGTTTCATCCAGACACTTCCTCAGCACTCACCCATGACTGCTGCCTCATGATCTTGACTTGACACCTCTCTCTCTCTCTCTCTCTTATCATATGATAATAATAAGAGTACTCGTCATAAGCTGTGCCTGAAAGTAATGTTTTCTGTAGTTTTTTGTGAGGTAAGAGAAGAGAAAAACACGTACTGACCAGCCAAACTTCTTCTAAGATATGCAAATGACAGTCATGGAAGTCATGATAAAAAATCCTTAATGCAATGAAAATATTATGGTTTTGCCCGATTTTGTAAATCAAATCAACGGATAAACCAGCCTTTTGCATGCGGACAGCCCATAACAACTCACTAGATTTTAAAACGGGGTTGCAGATTAATAATCATCCAAATCTTATGTCATTGGCCTGCCCTCATTCCAGTAATGCCTGTAAATTGGGTTGCAGTGCGTTTACTATTATCTATTGCCTAGTCAACGTAAATGGATATGATATTAGATCTTTTAATCAAGATTTCAAATTTAAATTTTGAGAATGTAAAAAATTACATTGAAAGATAGCTCCTGAAATGGTTTACTTTAAATTCATAACTGAATCAGTAAGATTTTAAATACCGATTAGTCTGATACCAAATATAAATATATCTCTATCAAGAGTTTGAATTGATTTTCTGTCCTACCATAGTCCTAACCTAATCCAAGAGTGGCGATCTCAAATAAATGGACCAAGTAACATGCTGAGGTGTCGCAGTGTTGTAGCTTCTTCTAAGCATTACCCGGAAAGTTTTATCTGATCATTTATGGTTTGAGCTTATTACAATGGGCCATAAGGGCGGAGAGGCATTTTTGGGGGGCCATGGCCCCCTTCAATATTTGAGCTAACTTTTTTTTTTTTTTTTTTTCATCATGGCCCCTCAAAATCCTTTGTTGAAATATTTTTTACATGGATCGTTTTAAAAATTTTGGTACCGTAAATTCGTTATCAACACTATCTTTTTTGTAATTTTATAAAAATTTCAATACAGATATATGGGCAATTTCTTTCTTAATTAACAAAAAACTTTTGATAGGTTTAGTTAGAGATCCATAAAGCTACCGATTACTGACCAGTTTGCTGTGTTAAGTGCTATACAAAACAAAAAAAGCAAGGTTCGGTTTCGAACAATTTTTGACGTGGGATAAATTTTAAATAATTATTGGGTTATGTGAGATCGATCCAAGAAAATAAAAGAGATCCATTAATTTAGTTAGTTTCCATATTTCTCTAGATTTTTATTTTTTTTCTAATTTTTAAACTCTCTAGTTTTCTAATTGTTCTAGTTTTCTCGTTCTTCTAATTTCTTAATTTTTTTAGCTTTTTAGCTTTTTTAGTTTCCAAATTTTTATAGTTTCTTAATTTTTGGGATTTGTATTCCCTATAAATACTTGTATTGTTTCATTATTTTGGGCATAGATTATTAATAATATTTCTTTGAAAGTAATATTTCTATTTTGAGAATTCAAGAGTTTTGTCTCTTTACAAACTCTATTGTCTTTCACCATAGAACCTTCAGCCTAGTGGTGATGGTCCCATGTGGGTGTCTGAGCTTGGGCCAAGGTTCAAACTATGGTACCAACACGCACTCACAACTAGAACTCTATTGTCTTCCTTTTATCTCTCCTATGTTAGGTGGTATCAGAGCTAGATTTTCCCTTGCGATGGCCAACCAAGGTAGTGAAGGTAGTATTCTTTTTGACATACTCAAAAAGTTGCGAGCCATGACGGTTACAATCCAAACTCTGTCTCTTCGAATGGAGTAGATAGAAATAGGACTGTAGATGTCGCGGGCAAATTAGGGCAATATAGAAGGTGAAGGTGCTGTATAGAGAATCGTTCATCGACCACATGTCAACCCTATGTTATCCCAACAACTTCATAGGGTTCAGACCAAGGGAAATGAATTTTTAAATGAAAATGTGCAAAATATAGCGATAATCGAAAAAACGGTGAATCTCATAAGGTTCAGACCAATGAGTCTGAATTTTTAAATGAAAATGTGCAGACTCTAGCGATAGTCGAAAAGACGGTGAGTCCAAGAATACCTATTTCGAAGGATTTCTTTATTGAAGCAAAAGATAAACTGGAAACACTGGATAAAAATAATGCAGAGAGAAGGAGAACTGTGGAGCTAAAGAACAAGCTGGAAAGATACACATATGCTATTAAAGACAAGTTTGATTCATCTAAAGAGTTAGGAAAGGTTTGAACCGTCCAAGAAAAGCAATTTCTCATTGAAAGACTTGATAAAACTGATTTCAATGATGGGTTATTGAAAACACAATATCTGATTTATACTGATGGTAAAGATGCCATTGTTTCAAAGTTAAAAAAGCGTCTAGATTTTCTTAAAGTTTTTAGGGACCCAATATTTTTTAAATTGAATGAACTTACAATAGTAGTTGTTTTGATATTTGTTACGCTCAATATATGTTTTTGAACAAGAAAATTAAAAGAGAGAGTTAAAGATATAGATGCAGATATTGGAGGTATCATTGGTGGGCCAATTCTTTTTAGATAGGGTGATTGATATGAGATAAATTTCAAATAATTATTGAGTTACGTGAGATCGATCCACAAAAGGAAAAGAAATCCATTAATTTAGTTAGTTTCTATATTTCTCTAATTTCTTTTTTTTAATTTCTAGATTATCTAATTTTTTAATTATTCTAGTTTTCTCAGTCTTCTATTTTTTTAATTTTTCTAGTTTTTTTAATTTTTTAATTTTTATAGTAATTAAATTTTTATAATTTGTATATAATGTCATTATTTTGGACTTAAATCATTAATAATATTTTTTAAAATAATATTTCTCTTTTAAAAATTTTAAAATTTTATCACTTTACAAATTCTATTATTTTTTTTTTCTCTCTCCGGTGTTAATTTTTCTTACCAATCGCTTTCCCACCACAAATAGGACATTATAAACTCTTATAAAAAATCATCTCTCAACCTTGATAGGACAGCTACTATACCTCCTCTCTCTCTCTCTGTCTCTCTCTCTCTCTCTCGTCTGGGTTTGTGCTGTAACGATGTTGACGGTTGAATGTGTCATACGTTGGCACTCTCCAATATATTATATTATCGGTTCTCTTTGGTAGAGATTAAAGTATAATATCATCTAGAATATCTTTTGGTGTCAGTATCTATCAGGCATGATCTCTCTCTCTCTCTCTCGCTCATAAGGCCAAATTTTCCTATATATTCAACGAATCCCCTGCGTTGGGTGTCTGACTTTGCGTGGTTGTGAAGGACTTTTGAGGTAGAACCCAATTTTCGCACTCGCTTTGGGTGCGCATTATTGCTTTCAGATGAATGAAAAAAATATGATATCTTCTCTTATCATGTTATGATAGGAGTATGATTACAGATAGATATTATTTTCTTTCAAATGGGATATAAAACTATATGAAATTCTAAAGTCTTCTTCGTACGAGAAAGATATGTTTTAGCTTTCCATAAAGATTTCAAAAGTTCTATTTTAGTCCATCTTATGGTTTCTAATTATGGATTTGATTTTTGATTGTAATTGAGATTTAAATTTGCACGCAATTATTTGTAGCCATAGATATCAAAATCACATGATTTACTTCCCAAACTTCAAAAGAAAACTTTGTTCTTGGTGCCTTGTGTCAATCCCTTGAGCTTGGTGATGAGGGGTCATAACCTAATAAGGTACCATCAGAGTAAAATCGATCTCCCAATAGTATATTTTACAAATTCAGCACTGTTTAGTGTGAATTTCTAGGGCCGCAGCCCCAAGTGTAGAGTTTATTGGGCCTCCATCTGACATGTGGGCCCAAAGATGCAAGCCTGCCAAGCAATTCTCTCCATCTCAATCTCAATACCAATCTCGATCTCAAGGGTAAATGGTCTAAAATCAAAGGCCTGGCCTGCTACATATTATGACAGAAGCTCTCTCTCCCTTTGGTGTTGCCGAGCACAGAGTATATTAGAATTTTAGTACGATGTAGTCAAGAAGACGCATGTTTTAGTCTCTTGTATGTGGTCATTAAGAAACATGTAACTTTCGTGTGTGTTATTAGTCGGTGACAAGAGTATTGCATTTTCTTAACTTGGTAATAGAAATATAGACACAAGGAAAACTAGTCTCTTAATAGTCCTGACAGTTAGTTTGAATCAGATTAATCAGAATCAATAAATTGATTACTGAATATCGGTTGATCAAGTAATAAAAAAAAAACAAAGAAATATATAAGGCTATATTTATACACAATAGTTGTACTCTAGCGACATTAGTCGTATATTTGATTTATAGGTTGAATTTGTTTTCCTCTCAGCAAGATGATTAGTCAGTCACAGAATATTTTGCTAATCCAAACAGAGTAATACAGTAAATAAAGTACTATCTGGAATTCTTTTGGCAAATGCAAGTGTTAGAGTTCTTCCTATTTTCTTACGAAAACCGTTGCCCACGCAAACCCTTTTGGTGATATGAACACTTGAGGAGTCCTCAAATGGGATTTTTTTTTGGGGGTGGGGGGACCTGATCTTTGCATTTGGAAAAATCTGGCAGAGTCGTTACCAAAAGTAAATTGAGACATGAATGCAACTTCCAAAGCAGCATTGAAATATAAGCCTTCCCCCCTTTTGAGGTGTAGAAATTTCATCTACAAGTTGTATATTTATGTCATTTACGTCCATCATCTTCGCCCTGACAAGCGGACATCTGAGAGGAAAGCCTGACTCTTGCAATCAATCAACTTGGACTCAATCAGCAGCCCTAATGAATTACCTTCTTCACTACCGGATTTGATGAAACTTGAGTAAAGCTGAGAACTTATTTGGTAATTTGTAGGTGGATGGGGCATCTCACACAGGCTTTCACTATCAGAAAATAGACTTTTAATGATGAAAATTAATAATAGATAAGTATCCGTTACTAATTAATAATAGAGTTACGACAGAATAGCGATAAAAAGATTAGCGACAGAAAAATCCATCGAAAAAAATTTCGTCGTTAATCCACTGCTAAAATTAATGACAGAATTATTTCCGTCGATAATCCGTCGCTAAAACTTGAAAAAAAATTTCAGACAAATTAGCAATAGAAAAATCCGTCGCTAAAAATTCCGTCACTAATCCATCGCTAAAATTAGCGACGGAATTAATTCTATCGGTAATTCGTCACTAAAACTTGAAAAAAAAATTTTGGACAAATTAGCAACGAAAAAATCCGTCGAAAAAAATTCTCTCAGTGATCCGTCGCTAAAACTTGAAAAATATTAAATAAAATTACCTATGGATTTTTTAGCGACGGAAATATTTCCGTCGCTAATACATTTTCGCACTTTTCAAACTACTGATGGATTAGCGACGAATTTTTTAGCGACGGAAATTTTTCGTCGTTAATCGTCGCTAAACTTTTTGACAGAAATATTTCTATCGCTAAATTTAGCGATGTGACTTTCAGCGACAAAAATTCCGTCACTAATTTTTTGTCGCTAAAAGTCTTTAACGACGGAATATTTACTATCAATGACAGATATTTCCGTCGCTGATACCCTTTTTTCTAGTAGTGTTTCCAACATTTGGACTACCTTAGTCATTGAGGATCTCAAGCATATGGCATCTTGAATGCACCTGTTAGGATTGAAGCCACAAGAGACCAGCTGGATGAGGATGTGGCAGGAGCTAGACATGTGGATGATGAGTTGGTGCCTAAGGGGCTTTTGGTCTATTAACGCAAGAAGAAGTTGCACCAGAATGCTGGCTTGGAACAACTAACTTGCAACATGGAATCTAGGGTGGTTATGGGGTAGAAAACATATTTAAATAAGGGGATCAAGGGATGGTTATGGGGGAACGGGGTATGAACTTTGTTTTAGTTTTTAGACTGAAGGGGGAGGGAGGCGAGTGGTTCTCTAGTTGGGAATTACTTCCCTTGTATCTGAGGAGTCTTTTTTTTTTTAGGGAATGAAAGTGAGTTTTTCTTACCTTGAATTATGCAATTCCTTTTTGCTAATCTTCCATTGCATTATCCATACATAACAATTGGTCCGACCTACCGTTGCCACTCTCCTTCACCTTTTTCGACTATCATTTCTCCTTGAACCAATCTTCAAGATTCAAACAAGAATAGAAACTAAATTAGAGTCCCTCGAAAAGAGTATTGCTGGAATTGGTAAGAGTGTTGCAACCTTACTTGACGAAGTCACCCACCATCGCATGAGACTGGAGAAAATAGACTCCTTGAAGGATCTAGTCGTGGCGTTCCTGTGCCAAAAACATGAAGGTCGCGACGAGGCAGGTTCTTCGTCCACGGCTAATGATGCTGGTCACAACAGTGCCTCTCTCAAAGTTGGCTCCATTCCCATCTTTGGAGCTCCTACGCCAACCCAACCGCCGTTTAAAGCGCCTTCTCATGATAATCTTCCTTCACCTTGCGAAGAATCGATCTCCCTTGTTTTGAAGGTCACGACCCTGCTACGAGGAGATGAAGGTCGCCATGGCCATGGTTTCCATGGATGCCCTTGCGCTCCATTGGGTTCACTGGCTTTATACTCAAAATCCATCCATCTCTTGGAACGATTTGACTTTTGAGCTCTTTGATCGCTTCGGAGGCAGCCTCTCTGCAAATCCGTTTAAAGCCCTCACATCTACAAAGCAAAAGGGGACTGTCGACGCTTACTTCGACTAATTTGTCGCTTGAGCAACGCTTGTCAAGGGGCTAAGTTCTTCGATTCATTTAGGGTTTTTTCTCAATGGCCTTAAGGACGAGATTCGAGTGGAAATCCGTTCGCACAAAGGTCTCTCACTCTTTCAGACCATGAAGTTCGCACGGGAAGTCGAACACGAAAATGGGTATTTCACATTTGGGGTTTTTTCGGGTAAAGTAAATGAAACTGTATCCACCGGGCTGCGAAAATGGGGCGGGTCAAACCCGACCCATGGAGGATCCACCGCTCTATATAACCTGAAAGCACCGACCCCAAACCATTTCTCTTATACTCCACTCCTTGTTTGAGACACTTCCCGGTTCCATCGACCATCCTTGACTCTTAATTTACAATAGGCTTCTTTGAACAATTCTCCCAGGACCTTCCGCCATATGTCTTACCAAGAACTCATGGATTTGAGATCCAAGGGGTTATGCTTTAAATGTAAACAACCCTACCACCCTTTACACAATTGTCCCAACAAAACCCTAAGGAGGCTGATTGTGGGCGAGGATGAGAATCCACTAGTTGACGGCATCGCTATGAAAGGTGGACCTGCGGAAGATATGGAACAACAACAAGGTATTTCCCTTGCTCTCTTGAGCTTCCTTTGTTCTCTGTTGGTGGAATCTCACACCCTAAAACCATGAAACTCTTCGGAGTTCTTGCGGAAACAAAATTAATAGTTATGATAGATAGTTGGGCTAGCTATAACTTTGTCTCGGAAGAGGTTGCCCTTCGATTGGGACTTGTCGTACAACCCACAGACCCTTGTTGGATTCGCTTGGGTGATGGTAGGTGACTAATTTCATCGGGCTTGTGTCTCGGGGTATAATTGGATTTGGGGTGCCTTGTAATTATAGTAGATTGTTTCTTGTTTCCTTTGGGTGGGGTGGATATTATTCTTGGAGTTTCTTGGCTAGAGACCTTAGGAGAAGTCAGGGTTAATTGACAATTGATGATAATGAGGTTTCAGTGGCTTGATAAGTTGGTTTGCTTGAAAGGGACCCTGCATTGGTTAGAACTTCTTCTTCACTGACTGCATTGAAGAAACTGAGGGAGGTTGAATATGGAGCCTGGTTATGGGAGCTTAACTATGAATCTGACCTTCAATCCCAGGTTGAAGAAACCTTAATTGAGGTTTAGCAAAGTGAGTTACGATTGCTATTGCACCAGTATGCTAGGGTGTTCACTGAGAACACTCAATTACCACCTAGGCGACCTACTGACTACCAGATTCCATTATGGTTTGAGCACGGTCCAATTAGTGGTCGACCTTATCGGTATAGTTATGTGCAAAAAAAAAAAAAATGAAATAGAGAAGTTGGTGGCTGAAATGCTTACAGTGGGAATCATTTACCCTAGTTCAAGTCATTTCTTCAACCCGGTATTACTTGTTCGAAAGAAGGATGGGAGTTGGCGTTTTTATGTAGACTATAGAGAGTTGAACAAAGCCACCATCCCAGACAAGTATCCAATTTTAGTAGTTTATGATTTGTTAGACGAATTGTATGGAGCTCACTATTTCTCTAAGTTGGATTTGCGATCAGGTTACCACCAAATTCGGGTCAAGGATTTTGATATATCTAAAACAGCCTTCCGAACACATTCTGGACATTATGAGTTCATTGTAATGCCATTTGGACTCATGAATGCACATGCCACATTTCAGGCCACGATGAATGATGTCTTCCGTACTTACCTTCGAAAATTCGTCTTGGTATTTTTCGATGACATTCTTATTTACAGCAAAACTTGGGAGGATCACTTGGCTCATTTGGAAACAGCTTTGTAGATTTTGTCATCAAATTCCTTGCTGGCCAATAAGAAGAAATGTCAATTTGGACAGCAGAACGTCGAATACTTGGGCCACATAATCTTAGAGGAAGGGGTAAAAATGGATCCAACAGAAGTAGTTTGCATTCTTAATTAGCCCACTCCTCGTTTTCCAAGGGATGTTAGGGGATTCTTGGGGTTAACTGGCTATTATAGGTGATTCATATGTGGTTATGGGAAGGTGGCCAAGCCTCTTATAGAGCTACTTAAAAAAGAGGGTCAACATAAGTTTGTATGGACGGAGGAAGCAAATAGAGCCTTTGAATCATTGCAGTTTGCAATGGTTCATGCTCCGGTGTTGGCAATGTCGGACTTCACTTAACCAATCATAATTAAGTGTGACGCTTCGGGACATGGAGTAGGGCTATCCTTTTACAACACTGGAGGCCAATTGTGTTTTTCAGCAAGTCTCTTCTGAAAAGTCTCTATCCAAGTCAGCTTATGAAAAAGAATTGATGGCACTCGTGCTAGTAATTCAGCATTGGCGTCCGTATCTAATAAGAAGGCCATTTGTGGTGAAAACTGATCAGAAAAACCTGAAATTCTTGCTGGAACAGAAAATTTCCACCCCTGCACACCAAAATTGGGTTTCCAAACTATTTGGTTACGATTTCAAGGTGGAGTACAAACCATGTCAGACAAACAGGGTGGCGGACTGTTTATCAAGACTGTAGGATGACTCTGATTGTACTATGGTGTCATGGCAAATATGGGAAGATTGGAAGCAAATAAAGAAGGAAATTGATGAGGATCCAAAGCTGGCCGTGCTGAATCAAAAGCTATGAGAAGATCCTGACTGTAGTCCTCCATACGCCTTGGTAAATGAGACGTTGCTACACAACAATTAAGTGGTGCTCTCAGAAAACTCTAAGTGGATTCCCACTTTATTAGCTGAGTTTCACAAAGCCCCTAAGGCGGGACAAGCGGGTACCTTGAAGACCTACAAGAGATTGGCAGCCAATTTGTATTAGAGATGGATGACGAAATCAGTCCTCACCTTTGTCGTAGTCTGCCTAGTGTTTTAGCAGCACAAATATGAAGCCAGGTCACCGACATGACTTTTGCAACCTTTACCTATCCCCTCAGTAGTATGGGAAGACATATCAATGGATTTTATTAATGGTCTTCCCCGATTACAAGGTAAGGACTGCATCTTTGTGGTGGTTGATAGACTGTCTAAATATGGGCATTTCATTGGCTTGAACATCCATACATAGCCAAAATGGTCGCTAAAACTTTTGTTAAAGAGGTGGTTAGATTGCATAGAGTTCCAAGGTCCATTGTAAACGACCGCGATCTGATTTTCCTAAGTTGTTTTTGGACAGAAATCTTCCGTTTGCAAGGTACAAAATTGAAGATGAGTAGTGCCTATCATCTATTTAGATGGGCAAATTAAAATTCTAAATAAAGGTTTGAAACCTATCTTCGATGCTTTGCATTGGACCAGCCAAAGGGATGGTATACTTGGCAGCCATGGGCAGAATTTAGCTACAGTACAAATTGTCATACATCCACTGGAATGACTCCTTTCTGAGCCGTGTATAGACATCCTCCTCCCACAGTTCTTCGGTTCCTTCCGGGTGAAACACAAGTAAAAGCTATGTTAAAAGAACTCATGGACAGAGATGAAGTTCTGAGGCAACTTCAGAATAACCTTAAAAAAGCACAACAACAGATGGTTAAGTTTGAACGCTCATAGGAGGCAAGTTTAGTACAATGTGGGCGAAATGGTTTTCCTTAAGTTGCGTCCCTATAAACAGCTTTCACTTCGCAATAAGAGCAATGCTAAGCTGGCTGCTAAGTACTTTAGACCATTCCCTATTGTACAAAAGATTGGAGTAGTAGCCTATAAAGTTTAGTTGCCTGAAGGTTCACGAATACACCCCAATTTTCATGTATCCTAGCTGAAGAAGATGATAGAAAATCATTTCCCTGAACCAACATTGCCTCATACTCTTGAGGCAGACAGCACTTTGTGTGAGCTTGCTGAAATATTAAAAGAAAAAGTGATCAAACAAGGAGAACAAACCACTAAGAAATTGCTTGTTCATTGGGAGGGAGGCACAAAAGATGATGCTACATGGTTGAACTTCTTAGACTTAAAAGGACAATTCCCTTATTATAGCCTTGAGGACAAGGCTGAAGCTTTAGCAGAGGGCAATGTTAGGATTGAAGCCACAAGAGACTAGTTGGTGAAGATGTGGCAGGAGCTGGACATGTGGATGATGAGTTGGTGCTTAAGGGGCTTTTGGTCTATCAATGTAAGAAGAAATTGTACCAGAATACTGGCTTGGAATAACTAACTTGTAGCATGGAATCTAGGGTGGTTATGGGGTAGAAAACATGTTTAAATAAGGGGATTAAGAGATGGTGATGGGGGGAACGGGGTATGAACTTTGTTTCAGTTTTTAGACTGAACGGGGAGGGAGTCGAGTGGTTCTCTAGTTGGGAATTACTTCCCTTGTATCTGAGGAGTCTTTTTTTTTAGGGAATGAAAGTGAGTTTTTCTTACCTTGAATTATGCAATTCCTTTTTGCTAATCTTCCATTGCATTATCCCCACATAACAGCACCACCATTGCATTATCCCCGCATAACAGCACCCAGAGCCACTTTGATAGCAACGAAAACCCTTTCATCAATCTCCTCAATATTTATCCTAAAATCAAGAATTTCTCTTAATCTTCTCTCTTCCAGCATTTTGAAGGCATGAGAAGGAAAATGAGACTTCTCAGACACTTCACTGATATCATAGTTCTTCCTTTCACCAATCATCTCAGGCTATAGACATCACTATTCTCCAATATGGCATATCATTTGTGATCCACTATGGTGCGAGGTATCCCCTTGTGCCCCTTAGTGTTGTGTATATGCGGCTGTCATCCTAGTTCATTAGCTTTGCCAAACCAAAATCACAGACTCTTGCATGGAAATTATCACCTAGAAGAACAATTTTCGGCTTTATGTCACAATGAACAATCTTCACTTCACACTCTTCATGAAGATAACCCAACCCCTTTGCGGTCCCTAATGCAATACTATACTTTTTCTCCCAAACTAACATCATCTTTCTTGAAGATCTACTTATCCAGAGAATCCTTTGCCATGAATCCATAAATAAGAAGCCGAAGAGTCCCCTCCGCACAGAACCCTTTCAGCTTGACCAAATGCACATGATGTATGCTCCCTATAATGTTGACTTCTGCTTTAAATTCTTTCTACCCCTGACCAATGCCCTTTAACTTTTTCACTACCACTCGAGTCCCATCTTGTAGTACCCTTTGGTTGATTGAGTTAAACCCTCCTTAGTAAAGCTTTGAAGAGAAATTGTTTGTCGCAGCATGGAGCTCTAAGCAGATGATATCAAAATCCTCATGGGGAGAGTCTTGAAAAGATTTTACAACTTTCTGTTTCTTCAGATGATAATGATACCAAAATCCTGAATAAAGTAAACCAAAAATGGTTGAAATTGTTATAACATCTATTATCACAATAAACACTGCATGCCTCAACCCATTTGCTCCTTTTCCTATCATATTGGACTTTGCCCATCACCAAAGGCAGGTACCTTCACATAAGAAACAAAACCAGGAGAGTTATAATCAGATCTTTGAAACCTTCCCATTTGATCAAACAAAATGCACTTCCCAGAAGTATTTTCAAAGGTCATAACGATGCATGAGCAGCTAGTGAAACAAGCATCTTTATAGCCATTTAGATCAGACCTTAAAGTGGGCTTCACAAATCCAAGTGCAAAATAATCAAGACTTTCGCCAACATTTTAAAGATCTGTTGAATTTTTTGAGTTGTTACAAGATGGAAAGATGGGAGGTCTGCAATTTGGGAAAAGAATTGAGAGTAGTAGGGCACTGTCAGCGGTTATCAAAACTACAAACTGTTGGAATTTTAGGGTTCTCATATGCAGCGGAAATATACAAATAATTTTCCAAAAAAAATAAATGGATCAGGTATAGGGTGTGTACCTCAATGTAAAGCCTCAAAAAATAATTGAATCGTACAGCGAATCCCTTGATTGGATCTCACGGTTGGGATAGTGATCATGATGTTAATCGAACCATCACCGCAACTCCACGACGCCTCAACCCTCAGTCCGATGACAACAACGACTTGAGAAATTTTTCTATTCGAAAATTTCTCGTTCCCTTATTCGATTCTCACACTAGAGAATTTTTGTCTCAAACTTGTGCAATTCTTTCTCAAGATTGCTCTAATGGCATCTCAACCCAAAGGAATTCCGGAATGGAGAGGTTAGTCTCCTTTCCTAATTGTGATGCTCTTAATTGAGACAATTAAGGGGGTATGAGAGTTATGGAAGTAGTGGGGATAATGGGTGTTAATCAATTATCTCTAAAATTAAATTTAAAATTAATCTTTTCTTCCAAAAATGCCCCGCATGGGCATATCAACCAACATCTCCCATTTGCACTTGAGAGCAATTTTGTATCCATTACAAGATCACAACTCATGCGATCTTTCTCATCACCCTACTGGACTTTCATACAAAATTTGACGTCATGCAACCGGCGAGTACACCTGCAAGCATAGACCTCTAGATGCGATACACCTGTTAGAATGATCGAGAAGTCATCATTAGTATCAAAAATAACTCGCTGCACCCCAGATCCAAAACTAGTTACATCTATCGTGCTACTTTCATCATCAAAAGTAATTCCGAATAAACGCTCGATTGTGTATCAACTATTATGCTTACACCCCAACATGGACAGATATAATAGGCTAGCCGGTGAATACAACACAATGATGTAATGTCAATTGGTCTTTCTTTTCCCAAACTCGAATCTATTAGCTTCAATTCAGCTGCTTTCCTAGACTTGTTACTCACACCTCAATTTATCTTCTGGGCCATCGGTAAATAGACTAAAATAGCAACACTAAGCCAAGACTTCTAGAAATAACCTAAAATGATAAGAATACAAGAGATCTCATCCAATGGATCTCGGGTCTCACACAATCGGAATGAAGATTTAAATCATATCAATGTCTCAAATAATGCTCCCACCATCTCTGGTCGTTATATCACACGTGGTATGAAACGCGTACCACAGTGTTATTCCTTCATCTCTCAAAGTGCATATGCTATGTAACACCGACCCTCGGTATATCCTATGGTGTATTCCAGTTCATATATATATATATATATATATATATGATGTTTTCACGACTACGTTCATGAATTTTCAATAAGAAAATTTTGCCCCGATTGTCGGCAAAGGTAAATATTTTCGAAAATGACCACAAATGGTCCTATGATGATAATAAGGGATTTGCAAAATGTAGAAATTTTTAAATTTGATGAATATAAATTTCTAGAGTTAAATCGGCAAAACCCCAGAAATTGCTGGTAAAATGCAAATTTGGGTCAGTTTGACTCAAACAGACTCAATAACCTTAATTTCACATTAAATAAATTTAATTAGGTCTAAAATGAGATTTTGGGTCCAATGTGTAATTATGATAATTTTTGGGGGTCAAATTAGACTTTTTATAAGTCAAAGAACTTGTTAGCAATTAACAAAAACTTAAAAGAAAATGTGACAAGTGTATTCCTTTAAAACAATAAATTAAACAAGTGTAAGAGTGAGGAGGACAAGTGTTGACCGAAATTGAGAGGAGAAAAGTAAGGTGGGCCAATGAGAACACATGCATATGAAAACCAATCAAAACACATGCAAATTGGCAAAATGATCCTATGGTTTAGATTAAATTTGAGACTTGATCTTAGGGTGGTGAGTTAATAACACAAGCATAAAGGAAAAAGACCTTAGAATGCTTGTTCATTCTTCCCAAACTGTGAGAACAAGGTGAGAAGCCAGAGAGGAGGACCAAGAAAGTTGAGGTAAGAAATTTTATTCTGTCTCATTTTAAATTTTATTTCTGTCTGTGACTTTGCCTTTGTTGTAAGGTGTATAATAGTCTGAATTAGAAAATGCTCTAGTTAAGTAAATTATAGATCTAGATCTTATCTTTCCAACAAGATAAGAACCACCTTAAGCTGATACCCGTGCCAAAGGTTATGGTATTTTTCCTGAAACACGACAGAAAGTTGTCCTGTTTTGAACCATGAAAACAGTGTGTAAAAAAATAAAAACAAAAGACCCCTTTCCAGTCCTATTTTAGAGAAACACAAAACATAAAAGTTGTAGGTATCACCCTTGTCTACAACATATAAACATTACAGCCAATTTGTACGAGTGAATCAAAAGTTATACCCTTTTTCCTAAAGAAGTTGTGACAGAAACCTTGTTTCCAATTGAAACCTGACTGTTCTGTTCATGATTTATTTCAACTCCTTTCTCGGCATAATTGAGTGAAACTTAAAACATGAACATTGTAGATCTATGTCTTAGGTATACCATGTTTAAATTGTACTAAGTTTGGATAAGTATGGTGAAAGTTATGGTTTCTGAACAAAAATAGGATAGAATCAGAATATAGAACGTGACAGAAACAAAATGAGTATTTTTGGAAATTCTCTGATGAGATTTTGAGAAAATGTATGACATGAAAGTTATAGGGCATGAAATTAACTACAACATTTCAAAATTTCGCTTGAATTGGAGTTGTGTGCAAAGAGCTAAGTCATTTCTACCAGGACAGGACATAATGGACTGATTTGAGCGCTGTGCATGGCCCGGCTGGTGCGATGCTCACTGGCGATGGGCCGGCATGGGCATGGTGTGCGCGGAATGTCTGAGCAGTGACTTTTGAATAGGCCAAACTTTGGAAAATTAGATATTTTGTTATAAAAACACTTGGGGATTAATTAGAATACCCTAAAACTTTGCCCTAGACTTAGAAATCATTGAAGTAACATTTTAACACATTTATGTTCAATTTAGTAACATATACACATGCATGAATGTTGTAGTGACACTTTTGGGTGATCTAGCAAAGGATTCCTTCACGACGTGGTATTTTGGGGAGTGAGCTACCCTCTCCCATAGGTGAGTGGGACTTTGACATCTACTATTGATTGACAAATCATGTTTTACCGATTTTCAAACGACATGATTTCTATACATGTGAAAACTGAATTTTTGGATTTTGATAAGTGTATATACATATTTTTGTGACCATTAGAGTATCCCAACTATTGATTTTATTGATATGTATCCATAAGTTTGATAACTGGATATTGTGCCACCTTTCTTTGACATATTGACATGTTTTAATGCTTCCACTTGTATTTGCACATGGTTTTGAATGAATTTACATATAGTATTTGGGTTGTACGCCCGGCCGACGTTATGATACGATGCATGGGGTTATATGCCCGGCTGACGTGATGATGTGATGCCTGGGGCTACGTGCTCGACCGACTTGATGATATTGTGATATACTTCCTATAGCATTCCGTAGCTACAAAGGACATTTGGCAGAGGCACCCCTTGTGCCCGGATAAGTTTCGGCCAAAAGTATCCGCCAAATTGTTATGTGTATGGTTGTCCCAGGTTGACCCTCATCGGGGAGGACGCGAGTTTACCTCTATCTAGCACTGGGCGGGGCATCATACACGATCGACTATTTATAGGTACATATATATTATTATTATTATTTACAGACTAGTTGGAGTAGCCTGTGGCCAACATTGGGGTAGAGAGCCATTATTTGATATTTGCATTGTGAAAACCCCCAATGCGCCCGTTCTTGGTCGAGATAGACCATTGCTGGGGTTGTTTGTTCGGCCGGCTCTACTTATGCGACTTGATACATGGATGGATGCATATATATATTATTTTCTGATGTGTGCCTTGAGTTATGTAAAATTGCACGCTGTTTTTGCACACTTGATATTGTATTAAATGTTTTGACACTCCAAGTTCACACTTGATATTGATAGCACGATGTCAATCCCCTCACTTGTTGAGTATCATCCCATAGATACTCACCCATCAGTTTCCCTTTCACAGGTATAGTCTTGGATCGAGGGAATGGTAGAGACTTGATTTCGTTGGACTTATATTGGAGACTGGGCTGGGGTATGGTTACCCGTTTCATCCGTTATATTTAATTTGAGGTTATCGTATTATCTTGGAGTATTTAGTTTGACCATTATACTTATTTGCCTTGGGATGACTGCATATCACTATTGGCACATGTAAACGGTAACTCTCATCTTGCGATTACATATTCATGCATTTGAGGCACAATGAGATATTTTACTTTTATTACTTGGGAATTCACGTGATTTTGTAAACTGATTTGGACATATGTGATTTTAGCCTAACGGTGCCTCGATATCTCGGAGGGTTATGCCCGTGCATCGAGGTGTCGCGGCAGTTGCTCCCGAGGAGGTGCGTGTGAAGAAGTCGCATCCTCTGGTGCTCCAGTAAGCTCGGTAGGTGCAAAACGTGCACCTCGTCTAGTCGTTAAACCTCTACGAGGAAATAAAGTCCATTAGATAAAAGTGTAAGGTTTAGGGTTAACTAACCCCCTAAAATAAAGGAAACATCTGGTTTAGGAACCAATGGAAAGGATGTACTAGGTTAGATACGAGCCGTATCTAACCCCCTAAAAAAATGGATGAATTCATCTGCCTATGACCATGTACTGGGATTTGATGACTGTATTATAACCCTCACATGCATTGAGGACTTTCAAAACCAAGTTACTTGGGAATATTTTCAAAATCATTTTATAAAACATAGCTACCGGTTACTGTAGCCGTAGCTCCACCACCACCACCACTGGATGCCTATAGGCAGGTGTTTGAGTGGTACACTGCACATGGTGTTCAGATGCCACCACCACCGATGGCCGCGCCGACCCCTACGGCCGTACCACCTCCAGTTGTACCGGAGCCTCCACCGGTAGTTGGTCCATCCACTGTTTCAGGACCTAGTGACACTACCTCCTCCACCTTGAGGCGTATTCACGAGCTTACCCAGTTGGTGAAGGAGGCGAGGCAGTTAGGCTGCATGGAGTTCACGGGAACGGGTGATTCCACAGCAGCGGAGCACTGGATCAACCACACCCGCAGAATTTTGACTGATCTGGGGTTGAGCGAGGACTATCGGCTTCGGGTAGCAGAGAGACTCTTGGATGGTGATGCCCTCACTTGGTGGGAGGCGATTTGTGATGATGCTACCGAGCCTCTGCGATGGGAGGACTTCCTGCGAGTGTTCGATCACAGGTACTTCTCTGAGTTCTAGTAGGACCACAAGAGGGTAGAGTTTCTGCACTTGCAATAGGGAACCAGGACAGTGATAGAGTATGAGGCGGAGTTGAGGTGACTGGCTGCTTTTGTTCCAGACTTGGCGACGCCAAAGCAGCTACGGTTCAAGTTTGAGGACGCCTCAACTTGAACATCAAGAGGTATATGACAGTGACTCCTAGTCTCTTCTTTGCGTAGATCGTGGACTCAGCACATAGGGCGGAGGAGATCGTCCGTGCTGAGGACAGACAGCAGGAGAGCAGAGAGCAAAAGAAGAAGAGATCTGGGGCTTCTTCGAGCCAGAGCTCGAAGAAGGGCAGGGCTTCAGGATATCAGGAAGGCCCTTTTCAGCTGAGACAGGCACATTCTGGGTAGGGATCACGATCTCAAGGGTTCAGAGCACCGGCCCCTAGTGCTACTACTCAGACTTCAGCTCAGCGGCACCCCTTTTGCCGTCGATGTGGTAGACACCACCCTTTTGTAGAGTGTAGGGTGCCTGTTACATGCTTTCAGTGTGGGAAGGCAGGGCACATCAGGAGTGCCTACCTTGAGTTAGGAATGGGAGGTCAGACAGCTTCAGGACACTCGAGTGTTCCCCAAGGAGGACAGCAGGGAGTGCCTGCGCACTCGAGTCACACCACTCCATGGACAGCAGCCGGGAGCAACACGGTACCAGAACCATCCCAACAGCAGCAGAGGACACAGGCCCATGTATATGCAATGACGCAGGAGGATGCTCAGCCGAATCCTGACGTAATTATTGGTACTCCTCCCACTGATCCCCATATTTAGAAATTTTCCATGTACTTTCTTTTGAGAACTATCACTAGTTAAAGCCTTAGAGG
The DNA here is from genome assembly GCA_037126225.1 of Dillenia turbinata. Lineage (NCBI taxonomy): Eukaryota > Viridiplantae > Streptophyta > Magnoliopsida > Dilleniales > Dilleniaceae > Dillenia > Dillenia turbinata. Next base: position 6,571,951 of record JBAMMX010000025.1, read on the forward strand.
CTTAACTATGTTGGTTTGTACACACATTTTGATATGTATATATATGTGAGCATATATTTTCTTCCATATTTATCAACTGATCTTTTTATTTTCTCACATTAGGAGTTATGAAAATATGGGGAGTCGACGCTCGTGTCCTTATTGACACCGGGTCGAACTATTCTTATGTGAGAGCGTCTTTTGCCCACTGGTTGGGTAGGCCTTTGTCGCCACTTGATGAGGAGATATTGGTCATCACTCCTCTCGGTGAGCAGATACTTAGAGATTCCATCTACAGAAGGAGCGAGGTCATGGTCAGAGATGCAGTACTTGAGGCAGACTTGATTCCACTCGAGATGACGGATTTCGATGCCATCCTGGGGATGGATTGTCTGAGCACGCATAGAGCTTCAGTGGATTGCTTCACCAAAGAAGTGGAGTTTCGGAGACCTGAGGGGCCGTTGTTGAGGTTCCCAGGTAAGAGGCGAGTGTTACCTCGCTGCGTTGTATCGGTGATGAAGGCCAGACGATTGATACGCCAAGGGTGCACGGCATACCTGGCTCATGTTATTAACACCATTGTGGAGAGGCCGAGGCTTGAGGAGATCCCATTAGTGCAGGAGTTCCCAGATGTATTTCCCGAGGAGCTACCCGAACTACCACCAGTTCGGGAGTTTGATTTCGAGATTGATCTAGCTCCAGGGACTACTCCCATATCTATTCCGCCATACAGAATGGCGCCAGTTGAGGTTAGAGAGCTCAAGGTCCAGTTGCAGGAGTTGCTGGACAAGGGTTTTATCCGTCTGAACACTTCACCTTGGGGTGTTCCGGTGTTGTTCGTGAAGAAGAAGGACGAGACCCTACAGTTGTGCGTAGATTATCGACAGCTGAACAAGGTTACCATCAAGAACCGATATCCACTGCCGCGTATTGATGACTTATTTGATCAGCTCTAGGGTGCGAGGGTTTTCTCGAAGATCGACCTTCGATCTGGCTATCATCAGTTGTGGATCAGGGCTGAGGATGTGCCCAAAACCGCATTCCGCGCCCGCTATAGACACTATGAGTTCTTGGTTATACCGTTTAGGCTAACCAATGCACCAGTTGCCTTTATAGATCTGATGAACCGGGTCTTCCACGACTTTCTGGATCGGTTCGTCATTGTATTTATTGACGACGCCCTTGTGTACTCGCGGAGCGATATAGAGCATGCGCAGCACCTTAGGGTGGTCTTACAGATTCTTCGCGAACCACAGTTGTATGCCAAATTTACCGAGTGTGAATTTTGGCTGACGCAGATTGGTTTTCTTGGCCATATTGTTTCTGCGGAGGGTATTTATGTTGATCCACAAAAGGTTGAGGCCATACTGAGGTGGGAGCAGCCACAGACAATGAACGAGGTTCGGAGCTTCATTGGTTTAGCAGGGTATTACCAGCGGTTTGTAGAGGGATTCTCACGGATCGCTGCTCCACTTTCCAGACTGACGCGGAATGACCATTTTGGACAATCGTTGTGAGACGAGTTTTCATGAGCTCAAACAACGACTGACGTCGGCACCAGTTTTAGCCCTCCCCACTAGCAACCGAGAGTATATTGTGTACAGCGATGCCAGCAGGTAGGGATTGGGCTACTTTTTGATGCAGGATGGTCGGGTGATTACTTATGCTTCTTGACAGTTGAAGAAGCATGAGTTGAACTACCCTACTCATGATTTGGAGTTGATAGCCATAGTCTTTGCATTAAAGATATGGCAGCATTATCTTTATGGAGTAACCTGTAGGGTCTTTACTGATCACAAGAGCCTGAAATACTTGTTCACTCAGAGAGAGTTGAACCTCAGGTAGAGGCGATGGTTAGAGTTACTGAAGGACTATGAATTGATTATTGATTATCGCCCGGGCAAGGCGAACATTGTGGCAGACGCCTTGAGCCGGAAGTCGTCTTCAGCTCCTTCTTCTCAGACAGTAGAGAGGGTGTATGTCTCTTACTTGGTGATACTCCGTGCTTTAGGAGTCAGTTTGGCTAGCGACAGTCAGGGAGCACTGCTAGCGAGGTTCGAGGTGCGGCCAACGTTACTCGATTGCATTAGGGAGCTTCAGGGATCTGATGAGGAACTTCGAGGTATTCACGACAAGATCCGCAGTAGAGAGGGCGGAGACTTTCGAGTCCGTGATGATGGACTCGTGGTATTTCGAGACAGGGTGTACGTCCCAACCGATGCTGATCATCGGCGAGCCATCCTTGAGGAGGCTCATTCTTCAGCATATGCTATGCATCCCGGGGGTACAAAGATGTACCGGACCATCAGAAGTAGCTATTGGTGGTCGGGTATGAAGCGGGAGATAGCAGAGTTTGTAGCTCGATGCTTGGTATGTTAGCAGGTGAAGGCCGAGCATCAGAGACCAGCAGGCAAGTTACAGCCTCTTCCCATTCCTGAGTAGAATTGGGAGAATATTACTATGGACTTCGTGATGGGATTGCTGCGGACTTCTGCACAGCACGATGGGATTTGGGTGATTGTTGATCGACTCACCAAATCTGCACATTTTATCCCCATCCACAGTGATCACTCATTGGAGGCGTTGGCATGTCTCTACATTGACACCATTGTCCGATTGCACGGGGTACCCATGTCGATTGTTTCAGACCGAGACCCCAGGTTCACGTCTATGTTTTGGCCCCGGTTGTAAGAGGCATTGGGCACTAGACTGAACTTCAGCACAGTTTATCATCCTCAAACTGATGGACAATCGGAGAGGACCATACAGACGCTCGATGATATGTTGAGAGTTTGCGTGATAGATTTTCATGGTAGCTGGGATCGACATTTGCCATTAGTGGAGTTTCTTATAACAACAGCTACCAGGCAAGCATTGTGATGCCGCCGTATGAGGCTTTGTATGGGAGGACATACAGGACTCCTCTGTATTAGGACGAGGTAGGTGAGAGGTGACTTAGCAGCGTTGAGCTTGTTGAGGAGACGAAGGAGAAGGTGAGGATTATTAGCGAGAAGATGAAGGCTGCACAGGATCGGCAGAAGACGTATGCGGATTGGAGGCAAAGACCTCTTGAGTTCGGGAGTGTGGCGTATAGATTGGAGCTGCCCGAGGAGTTGTCACGCATACATGATGTCTTCCATGTTTCAGTACTTAGGAAGTATATGCCGGATCCTTCCCATATACTAGAGCCCCCACCAGTTGAGCTGCGGGAGGATTGGAGCTTACCTGTTTAGCTCGTGACCATCCTTGACCGCCAGAATAGGAGACTGCGGAGCAAGGAAGTCCCGTTAGTTCATGTTTTGTGGTGGAGCAACCAGATCGAGGAGAAGACCTAGGAGTCTGAGGAGACTATGAGGGGACAATAACCTCAGTTATTCATTGTGTAGTTTTCCTTTCCCTATATGGTTTTCTTTTAGTTTCGGGGACGAAACTGGTTTTTAGGGGGTTAAGAAAATGTAACACCGACTCTCGGTGTATCCTATGGTGTATTCCAGTTCATATATATATATATATATATATATGATGTTTCCACGACTACGTTCATGAATTTTCAATAGGAAAATTTTGCTCCGATTGTCGACAAAGGTAAATATTTTCGGAAATGACCACAAATGGTCCTATGATGATAATAAGGGATTTGGAGAATATAGAAATTTTTAAATTTGATGAATATAAATTTTTAGGGTTAAATCGGAAAAACCCCAGAAATTGCCGGTAAAATGCAAATTTGGGCCAGTTTGACTCAAAGAGACTCAATAACCTTAATTTCACATTAAATAAATTTAATTAGATCTAAAATGAGATTTCGGGTCTAGTGTATAATTATGATAATTTTTGGGGGTCAAACAAGTGTGAGAGTGAGGAGGACAAGTATTGACCGAAATTGCGAGGAGAAAGGTAAGGTGGGCCAATGAGAATACATGCACATGAAAACCAATCAAAACACATGCAAATTGGCAAAATGATCCTATGGCTTAGATTAAATTTGAGACTTGATCCTAGGGTGGTGAGTTAATAACACAAGCATAAAGGAAGAAGACCTTAGAATGCTTGTTCATTCTTTCCAAACCGTGAGAACAAGGAGAGAAGCCAGAGAGGAGGACCAAGAAAGTTGAGGTAAGAAATTTTATTCTGTCTTATTTTAATTTTTATTTCTGTCTGTGACTTTGCCTTTGTAGTGAGGTGTCTTATAGTCTGAATTAGAAAATGCTCTAGTTAAAATAAATTGTAGATCTAGATCTTATCTTTCCAACGAGATAAGAACCACCTTAAGCTGATACCTGTGCCAAAGGTTATGACATTTTTCCTGAAACACAACAGAAAGTTGTCCTATTTTGAACCATGAAAATAGTGTGTAAAAAAAAAAAAACAAAAGACCCCTTTCCAGTCCTATTTTAGAGAAACACAAAACATAAAAGTTGTAGGTATCACCCTTGTCTACAACATATAAACATTACAACCAATTCGCACGAGGGAATCAAAAGTTATACCCTTTTTCCTAAAGAAGTTGTGACAGAAACCTTGTTTCCAATTGAAACCTGACTGTTCTGATCATGATTTATTTCAACTCCTTTCTCGGCATAATTGAGTGAAACTTAAAACATGAACATTGTAGATCTATGTCTTAGGTATACCATGTTTAAATTGTACTAAGTTTGGATGAGTATGGTGAAAGTTATGGTTTCTGAACAAAAATAGGATAGAATCAGAATATAGAACGTGACAGAAACAAAATGAGTATTTTTGGAAATTCTCTGATGAGATTTTGAGAAAACGTATGACATGAAAGTTATAGGGCATGAAATTAACTACAACATATCAAAATTTCGCTTGAATTGGAGTTGTGTGCAAAGAGCTAAGTCATTTCTACCAGGACAGGACATAATGGACTGATTTGAGCGCTGTGCATGGCCCGGCTGGTGCGATGCTCGCTGGCGATGGGCCGGCATGGGCATGGTGTGCGCGGAATGTCTGAGCAGTGACTTTTGAATAGGCCAAACTTTGGAAAATTGGATATTTTGTTATAAAAACACTTGGGGATTAATTAGAATACCCTAAAACTTTGCCCCAGACTTAGAAATCATTGAAGTAACATTTTAACACATTTATGTTCAATTTAGTAACATATACACATGCATGAATGTTGTAGTGACACTTTTGGGTGATCTAGCAAAGGATTCCTTCGCGACGTGGTATTTTGGGGAGTGAGCTACCCTCTCCCATAGGTGAGTGAGATTTTGACATCTACTATTGATTGACAAATCATGTTTTACCGATTTTCAAACAACATAATTTCTATACATGTGAAAACAAAATTTTTGGATTTTGATAAGTGTATGTATATATTTTTGTGACTATTGGAGTGTCCCAACTGCTGATTTTATTGATATGCATTTATGAGTTTGATAACTGGATATTGTGCCACCTTTCTTTGACATATTGACATGTTTTAATGTTTCCACTTGTATTGGCCCACGGTTTTGAATGAATTTACATGTACTATTTAGGCTGTACGCCCAGCCGACGTTATGATATGATGCTTGGGGCTGTATGCCCGGCCGACATGATGATGTGATGCATGGGGCAACGTGCCCAACCGACTTGATGATATTGTGATATACTTTCTATAGCATTCCGTAGCTACGAAGGACATTTGGTAGAGGCACCCCTTGTGCTCGGATACGCTTCGATCAGAGGTATCCGTCAAATTGTCATGTGTATGGTTGTCCCTTATCGGGGAGGACGCGAGTTTACCTCTGTCTAGCACTGGACGGGGCACCATACACGACCGACTATTTATAGGTACATATATATATTATTATTATTATTTACAGGCTAGTTGGAGTAGCCTGTGGCCAACATTGGGGTAGAGAGCCATTATTTGATATTTGCATTGTGAAAACCCCCGATGCGCCCGTCTTTGGTCGGAGTAGACCATTGCTAGGTTGTTTGTTCGGCCGGCTCTACTTATGCGACTTGATACATGGATGGATGCATATATATATTATTTTCTGATGTGTGCCTTGAGTTATGTAAAACTGCACGCTGTTTTTACACACTTGATATTGTATCAAATGCTTTGACATTTCAAGTTCACACTTGATATTGATAACACGATATTAATCCCCTCACTTGCTGAGTATCATCCCATAGATACTTACCCCTTAGTTTCCCTTTCACAGGTATAGTCTTGGATCGAGGGAATGGTAGAGACTTGATTTCGTTGGACTTATATTGGAGACTGGGTTGGGGTATGGTTACCCGTTTCATCCGTTATATTCAATTTGAGGTTATCGTATTATTTTGGATTATTTAGTTTAACCATTGTACTTATTTGCCTTGGGATGACTGCATATCACTATTGGCACATGTAAATGGTAACTCTAATCTTGCGATTACATATTCATGCATTTGAGGCACAATGAGATATTTTACTTTTATTACTTGGGAATTCATGTGATTTTGTAAACTGATTTGGACATATGTGTTTTTAGCCTTATGGTGCCTCGATGTCTCGAAGGGTTATGCCCATGCATCGAGGTGTCGCGGCGGTTGCTCACGTGCTCGGCCCGGGGTGGGTCGGGGCGTGACATGTCATATTTCTCTAACACTATGCAGGTATGGGACTGACTCACTCTACGCATAAAACTTTACCAAGAGATCTTAGATAGAATATCTTAGAGACAATATCACTAGTCACAGGTGATATCTGACATCTCAAACCTTACTACTTACAAGCAATATGGATGTGGGTACGTCCATGTTGGTCATATCATATATGACCTCATTTTGAACACGTATTATGGTGACTTATATTCTAACAGGACCACTCTCATAGCCTTTTATAATTAGAAACTATCTCATCTCCGCTCACACAGAGTTGAAGGTGGTCAGTCGTGTGAGAGAGTCGACCATATCTGTCTGACATATCATTTATCACAGTAAATCACAAAATATATGACAATTAAAATAGTACAATAAATAAACTTGTGACTCAATCATGCACACATGCCATATATATACAACACAATAGTATCAGTACAAAGTGAGAAATTTAAAAAATATACATAAACCCAATAATTCATATATCTCATACATGAATCTCTCACAATGGGTTTATTAAAGAGATCAGCCAACACGCTATATAGTAATGTACTTAATTTGTACTTCACCATTCTCGGTGATATCTCTCATAACGTAGTATTAGGTATCAATGTGTTTTGTCTTACTGTAATACTTAGGGTCTCAAGTGTAGTCAATGACGACCTAATTTTCCTAATAAATCATTATTGGCCTCCCACTATCTGCCACAACTCCTAAGACATCCGAAAATCTCCAGAGCCAAACACTCTCCTGAACTGCAGCTGAGCGTACCTCAAGCTTAGTCTCTATCATGGATAGAAATACATAGGTTTGCTTCTTGCTACTCCAATACAGCAAAACCTGATATCGATTTGCATATATTCAGATCACCAACCCAATTGGTATTTGAATACCCAAAAAGATGCAAATCACATCCTCTATAACACAGGGAGAGGTCCGTAGTTTTCTCAAGATATCTTGGAATCCTTTCACTACTCTCCAGTGATTTCTTCTAGGATTCGATCGATACCTAATTACCATACTGACTGCAAATCAAATGTCTGATAGTGTACACAACACTGCGTACATCAGACTACTTAGTGCACTGATACAAGGGATTCCATTCATCTCCCTTATCCTTTCTTGAGTCATAGGGTATATGTCAAGAATTATGTTTTAACCTTTTAGTGATAAGTGTATTTATAGGGTTGCAATCGTTCTTCTCGAAGTGCTCGAGAACTCCCTTGATATTGGACTCCTATGAAAAAGCCAACATTTGTCTCGAGTGATCCCTCTGGATCTTAACTTCAAGGAAGAATTGAGCCTCAACCATGTCCTTTGTATTAAGACTCGACATTGTCTACGTCATTTTGGTTATCAGATACTCTCTGTTATTCCCAGACAACAGAATGTCATTTTCATACAAGGACATGATCACAAAATAATCATGATAACGTATAAGGTATATGCAATTATCCTCCTCGATCATCACGAAACCGTGAGATATCACCTCCTCGTGAAATCTCAAGTATTACTATCTGGATTCATGATTAAGGTCGTATGTCGACTTCCGAAATCAACAGACATTATCATCCTGATCTACAGGAATAAAGCCAGATGGCTGCTCATTGTAGATCTCCTCATCCAAACTCCTACTCAGGAAGGCAGTCTCAACGTCCATCCGATGTCACTCCAGATCCATGTCCACGACAATTGCTAAAAGTAAACGGATCAAGATAATCTTGCCCTCAGTCTGAGTCTAACCCCTGGTTATCAGACGGGCCTTGTACATCTCTACTAGTCCGTCGGTCTTTCTCTTGATCTTGAGAACCTACTTGTTCCCAACAGCCTTAATACCCTCAGGCAAATCAATTAGATCGTAGATCCCATTGATTCTCATCAACCCCTTCTCTCATCCATGGCCTTTAACCAATGATTCCTTACAGAACCCTCAAGAGTCTCTAGGACTGTTTAAGGTTTCTCGCAATCCTTAAGAGTCACACTGAGAGCCTCTCCCTCAATCGGGAAGTGACGGCTAGGTACGCGTCCTTGACTACTCTTATAAGGAGGGGAAACCTTTTTACCTCTAGATGGATCGCTCCCACTAAAACCGAGATCCGTAATGGATTCTTAGGTCTAGTCACTGGGCTCAGCTAAGCTACTAGACTCATCCATCTCATAGAAGGTGAAGTCCCAATTGATTTCACCTCTCATAGAAAAATCATTTTTAAGAAACTCGGCATCACGAAACTCGTTTCAGTGACAGTGTCGTCCGTATGCTTACCTAGAACACATTCCCCTTGGAGTGTTCTGAGTATCTCATAAAGATATATCTCTTTTCTTGCAGGTCTAACTTGCGGTGTAGATGCGAGAAACCGTGAACATATGTGGCACAACCGCATAACCTCAAGTGGCTAAAGTCAGACTATCTCCCTGTCCAAATCTCATATGGGGTACTGACTACGGATTTTGATGGAATACGGTTGAGGACATAAGCTGTAGCCAATAGCGCATCTCCCCAATGAGAAACGAGTAAATTGGCACGCGTCATCATAGACCTCACCGTTTCAAACAAAGTCCTATTCCTCCTCACGGCTACTCTACTTCACTGAGTAGCAGGAATAGTCAGTTATCTCATAATACCTTTCGTGAAAATAGAGCACTTCTGACAAATACTCGCGCTCTCAATCGGTTCTGAGAGTCTCCACTCTCAAGTCTAACTGATTCTCAACCTCGCTAATAACCTCTTGAAGTATCGCAATGTTTTAGATTTGTGTGAGATCAAATAGACATAATCGAAACACGCGTAATTGTCTATGAACGTAATAGAGTACCCAACTCCATTTCGGGTTCTCATGTTCATAAGGCTACAGATATCGGAGTAAATCGACTACAATGAAGTCCCAACCCTCATTGCATTGTCGAATGGTTTTCTTGTAACAATGCCATCTAGGCAAAATTGGTTAGCAGACCCTATAAACCACTCACTACTAACCGGTTTATCCTCTCTCACCATAAAAGGATAATAAGAAACACCATTAGAAGAATTCACTTCCAGTGCATATAGTCCCTCAAACCAATCAAAGAATTGTCGTAATAAATGGAAACTATAAAATTTTTAAATTAACAGAACATATCCTAGGCTATGATTAAGTTCCGTAAAAAATCCAGAGCGTAAAGAATGTACAGAGTACGGTATCCTTACAACTCCATCTTGCAAGTACCATTCCCTCTAACGATGACAAACGCTCCGTTCCCCACGTAAATCCTCCTACTTGAAGACTCACTCGGCGGAACTATATATACGCGCTCATGTCTCGAGCGGTGGAACTACATATGCACGTCCTGTCTCGAGTTACGTGGTCAGTAGATCTTAAGTTTACAATCCACAAAAGAGAGAAATCAGCGAGCATCTTAAACCACATAAAGAAGAAATGACCAAATCTACTATGGATGTAGCACTACACCTTGGTCTTATTCAACTCCTTCTTTCTGCGCTTTAATATTTAGTTGTCGGTTTTCTCGGATGATTTCTTCTTACCTGAATCTTAAGTCTATTGCTCATGCTTAAGCCATTTGTATTTGGTGCCATGAAAGTTCTTGCTCGACTCAATTGCATAAACACGATCCGAGTATGGCCTACTCGCCTCCAGATACTCCTATTCGATCTCACTGTGCCTATTCACATTAGCAAAAGTACGAATATTTTTGTCGTATGTAAAATAGATTTTCATGGTTTCTTATGAATCAGGTAAAAATTGGATCACATCCAGTATTTAAAAACACATCCGAAATAGGCTCATTCACATACCTCAATTTGGCGATCATACTCAACATTTACATCAAATGTTACATCATTGTATAATCAACCATTTTCTTATAAGTTAGTAAACCTATAAGTCAGTATCTTTATCTCAGGATCTGTAAGGGCACCACAATGCTCTTTATTGGGCGAGCCAAACTGACATAACCATAGGATATTACTCGTAGATCGGGATCACATCATCATACATAATGCTCATGAGGATTGCCCTAACTCGACTATCATTCCTCTTCCATGCACATAATGTCTCCTAATCCCATCTCTTTGAGGTGTGGTACTCTCCCCGGAGTCCACCATCTCATGCCTCAGAATTTCAGTTAGATCTTACTTCTTGAGAATAAACTGAATCTACCGGTAAAAAAATTTCATAATTATCACCATTCAGTTTTATCCCCCTTGCAAAGATCTAATACGACAATTTTTGAAATAGTCTTAGAGACTTTAGTGACTTGTCGATATTTATTCTCACATTTTGTATACCCTACAAATCATCAAGACCCAAATGATTCGAGTACAGACCCTAAGATAAGCGTATGAATCAACGGACACCATACACCACAATCCGGGATTGTATCTCACCATTCAGACTAGGATTTGGTACATAAAAACCCACAAAAGTCCCAATTATGGATATGGAACCTTCAAAAAAATGGAAAATTCCATTTTAGGACCTCACGCGTCGCCTGCGGTCCCACTCGCCAGCGGGGCGTCCTCACATGCCTGCACGCATCGTGGAGAGCTCGGCACACGCGCCAGACGAGTAGGGCGAGGGGTTACGAGTCTACACGCGCGTGACCTGGCCTTCCGGGTCGGTACCCGGGTCGGGCGCCGGTCGGGGACGCGTGTAACACCGACACTACGGTGTCCATATTGTACTCATGTAGTTGAAACTAATAAAAATATTTCCTCCGTTTATATATATATATATGTGAATATATAGAAAAAATATTTAATTTTATTGATTTTCGATTTTGGGATTTTTAATTCAAATTTTTAGTATATTCAAAAGTATCCCTATTTCCGATTCGAAATGTAAAGCAAGTATAAAATAATAATAATAATAATAAATTTCATTTATTAAATTATTTATTCCCTCTTTTATTTATTTATAAATCTATGCTTATAAAAAAATATATATAATAATAATAAAAAAAATCGAATTAGGGCTAAAAGCCCTAATTCTTCTCTTTCCCTCTCCCTCTTCTTCTCCCGCACGCCCGTTCGACTTCTGCCTCTTCGCCTTCCCTTGACCGACCGCCACCTCCCTCACTGTCTTCCTCTTCCTCCGCCATCAACACCACCGTCAACCACCACCCAACTACCGATCGTTTCTCTCTCAACCTTTCCCTCTCTCTCTCGGGTTCTCTCAATTTCTCCCTCTTCGTCTCTTGCACTCACCACTTCCTCTCCCACTCTCCTCCGCCATCGCCGCTGCCTTCCTCACCGCCACCTCCTCACTTTCTCTCACTCTCCCCTCTCAGTTCTTCTCTCTACTCTCTATCTCTCTGTCTTTTTTCATCTCACTCTCTATCTTGCTATCTCTCTCTTTCTATTTCTCTCTCTCCCTCTCCCTGCGCGTGCGACTGCAGCACGCGACAGCTCCCTTGCGCGCGCAACTACAGCGCGCGACAACCCCTGCACGCCCGACTGCAGCGCGCGACAGCTCCCACGCGCACGGCTGCAGTTCTTCTTCCCTGCTCGCACGCTCGTGCGCCTTGTTTCCCCTCAGCCAAAAGCGCTCCTGCAATCTTTGTAGGAGCCCCAAACTGACAGCAACAGGATCTCAAAAACCCTAGGCTACCTACAAACTCCATTCTCTGCAGGTAAGGGCTGAGTTCAGAATTTTAGTTCTAGGGTTTCGATCTCGTTTGATGTTAGGCTAAATTACTAAACTTTACATCGGTTTAATAGTGTTGCAAGGTTTGAACTAAATCGAATAGCGCACAGAAGCTGGGTCTGCGATCCGAAAACCCTTGGTAAGGTAAAATGCTGATTTCTTCGATAAATTGAGTGAATCTAAGATGGAGAGATCTTTATATGTTTATGATGTATTTAGATTTGATTTGAATGCATTTCTGAATATCTATAATTAAATGTTAGGATTAAGTTTAGGCATTTACGTAAATTAGGCCGTTTGATACGGAAGAAGCATGCTAAGGAATAATAGAATCGAATTGAGTTGATTTGAATGGTTTCTCTAGAGTTTAATTCGAAATATGCATGAAAGTATTTGGATTTAGGGTTGGAACTTAAGGATCGATGCGTTGTTTTACATTATAGTTTGTTTTGCATATAGGTAATTCAAATACAATTCCTATATTATGAAAATAGATTTCCTTATGTTGAAAATGACATATGGTTTGAAGAAATCGGATGAAAAGTGAAAAGTGTATGATTTTTCAAAGATTTTTCCATTTTATAGGAAATTTATTTATTTTAGACTTGTTTTCGATTTTGAACGGTTTTAGTTTTGAATTTAGCTTGATTTTGATTTGGCTATTTACTTATAATGGAATGAAATTGATGACATTGGAGTATATTTATAAATTGATGAATTAAGATTTATACAAACTTAGGGAAGATGATAAACCCTAAGAATAATTGGAAATTTGATGACAATTGTGATAATTTGATTATATTGATCTTGTTGGAGACTCGAGGAGTCAATTCAGATTTATTTTGGAAATAGAGAGTGATTACCCTCCCTAAAATATGAGTGAGACCCTAATCTCTTGCATGAAATAGTGAAACCTGATTTTATCGTGTTTTTAATAAAACATGCTTTTGATATGCTTTGTCGCGACGTATGGAATTGAAATTCAAATCTGTTTTGTGATTATTGGAGTGTCGTACTTATGTTTTCTACGATTATGCATCCATGTTTGAAAAGAAATAAAATTGTGCCATGATTTGAGAAACGGAATGTTTTCTATTCTACCATTGCATTGGTTTGTTGAAATTAAATGATTTCGATGAAATGTATTGGCACACGGATTTGAATTGTTTTGAGGATATGATGAGATGATTTGGCTATGTGGGTTGGATGCCTACTAGCTTGAGATGATATGATGATATGATATCATTTGATTGATTCCGTAGCTACGAAGGGACTTTGTAGAGGCACGGGTTGTCCGGATACGTTTCTGCAGGAGGTATCCGCAAACGTCCAGTTTATATATTTCGTAGGCACGAACGGTTAAACCCACATCGGGGGAGGACGTGTGTGATGCCACCGTCTAGCACCGGGCGGTGACCTATTGACGAGTCTGGGTAAGCAAGGGCTAAGCCCACGGCCAATGTCGGGGTAGAAAGCTACTTTTGAAACACTTTGCAAAATAAAACTCCCGATGCGCCTGTTCTTGGTCATGGTTGAACTTTGTCAGGATCTTTTCGGCTTGCTCTATGATTTACTTGATTTTAAATGGATGCATATATGTATGATATCGTGTGAATGATTAAATGAGTTCATTTTATCGAACATATCATGATTTACTACAAAATTTGAATTATTGGTTATGAATGATATTATTTGACACTCCAATGTTCACCTACACTATTAGTACTTGAGATTAATCCCCTCACTCACTGAGTATCTGCCTTGATACTCACCCCTCTTCTTTCCTCCTTCAGACAGGATTGTTGTGCTGGAGCGACACTTCAGAGTTTAGAAATTTTGACGGATTTGATTATTCAGGACGGTGAGGTTTAAGTTTAAGCTGAGATTTAAATTCCGCACTTTATTTTGACCCTGCGTGGTCTAGATATTGAGGTTCGTAGTTGACCGTGTACTTAATTTGGGATGACTGTATAACTTATGTATATTATTTATTCGTAAAACTCTCATATTTCATTTGCATTGAGACACTTGTAGTGTCTGAATGTAACTTGGAAAAATTATTGTAAAGTGTATAAAACTTAGGTCCGCTCAGTGTGGCGGCTGCTCATGCTCTAGTTGAGTATGATAGTAGAGGTCTGTGACTAGGATTGCTGATAGTTTATTTAGTCTGGCGTTATCCTGGATGTCTGCTGTGGTTGGTGGGTTGTTGTGAGGGCAGGATGACCATTTTATTTTATTTACAGGATGATTTTTAATATTACAGGTTTAAATAGGTTTATTTGTACATGGAAGACCTTCGATTTATGGGGAGGTTCTGTCCAATTTTTTGTAAAAATACAATCGACATCCGGGGCAACGGGTGGCTGTTCACGATTCTAGTTCGGGACGTGACAATGCGGATCTGAGTCAAAACCAATCCAGACCACGCCCGACCCATCCACGCATCTCACTCACGCGTGGAGTACACGCACCGGCACCCCTTTGCTTCACGCTCCTCTCACGTGCATGCACTGCACGCGCCTGCAGGTTTGGAGCCTTTTTTCTCCGCTTGACTTCTTTGGACCCAGTTGCCGGAAACCTCAATTTTTGGCGGATTTTAATTGAAAAATTTAATTCAAAGCTCATTCAATCATTCTAACTGGATTTTATGAAGGATTAATGCTCGAACTAGTCGAATTGAGCACCCAAAACGTAAAGCAGCACACGTAGAACACATATACGCCATTTATTTAGATCAACAGTCCTTAAACTCAACATATCTAATATCTAAAAATCTGGTCAATATTCGGGTTGAAAACTTTAACCTTGATTTTCATTGCCCTATTGTGTTCAAAAAATTCAATAAAAATTATTTCATACTCTATGGATTATGGGTAACACAGTGGTATTCTCGAATTCATAAAACTCATTCGTGATTCGAACTCTAAATTTAATACCCTATATTTTTATACCCGAAAATAATTTCAAAAATAATTTTTAATTGATCCAACCTCGCTCTGATACTAATGTTGGAATTTAGGGTTCTCATGCACACAACGGAAGCAAACAATAATTTTCAGAAAATAAAATAGATCTGGTATAGGGTATGTATCTCAATGTAGAGTCTCCAAAAATAATCGAACCATATAGCGAATCCCTGGATCGGTTCTCGCGACCGAGATAGTGATTACGATATTAATCGAATCATCACCGTAACTCCACAATATCTCAACTCTTAGTCTGATGATGACAACGATCGGAGAAATTTTTCTACACGAAAATTTTTCGTTCCCTTATTCGATTCTCACACTAGAGAATTTTTCTCTCAAACTTGTGAAACTCTTTCTCAAGATTGCTCTAATGGTATCTTAACCCATAGGAATTTTAGAATGGAGAAGTTAGTCTCCTTTCCCAATTGTGATGCTCTTAATTAAGAGAATTAAGGGGGGTATGGGAGTTATGGAAGTAGTGGGAATAATAGATGTTAATCCATTATCCCCAAAATTAAATTTAAAATTAATCTTATCTTCTAAAAATGTCCCACATGGTATATCAACCAACACAAACATTATACGGCTGACATGGTTCAGGATTTGTTGTAAGGCTTCTGAGGTATTTTAGTCTGCTCAGGGACAACCGACTTTGCCAGCTGAAGACTACAGAACGAAATTGTCCCAGAGGAATCCAACACAGCTGCCATGTATTATTAAGATCAGAATTTTCCGAGAAGTTGAACTGCCAAACCAAGTTACGGTCTTAATCATATAAATTCTAGGAATTTAGAACCAAAGATGTAGAAGAGATATTGCCACCAACACGGATATTTTTGTTCCTGCTATCACCAGCATGGGACCAATAGGTTTGTGGAGTTCGACACTCATACATGATTAAATCACTTAAGTTCAAGGAAATGAAATAGATTATCATTGCGAGGAAAACTCTTCAGTTTCCTTCCTTGTACAAATTCTTGACCTTGTATCAGAGTCAGTGGGGTGGCCAAAACTTAGGCAAAGAACACTTTCATTTTCACCCGGTAAAACTACCGTGTCTGCAATTCCATGGCTACAACGCCTTCACCTGATGTATTCGTAGACCAAGCTACACCACCCCCACCTTGCAGATACGCATTTCCGTTCTTTTCAAACACAAATTTATCAGAATTCTGAAACAGTAAATTCCGATTGGCAGTCCAAATCATTTGTGAGCTATCCAAGTGGATAACAACTAGCAAAAACAAAGTGACATTTAAGCTAGTGTAGAACCTTAGAGCGAAATTCGAGGAATTTGATATCAGAAATATCCCATCATCACCAATCAAATCTTTATGAGATGCCTCAAACCCCTGGTAAATCTGGCCCCTGGCCCACACGTGGAGGGCTAGCAAAACTAATTGCAGATACAAGGATGTGACAGAAGAAGATTGTTCTAAAAAATTGGAAAAAACCCAAAGTCTACATATCAAGCCCGGTTTCTTTCATTCATCTAGACCATCTTGAGAAAGAGGATTTCTTGGTGGAAAAATCAATACCCACCTAAAATTTATCAGCATCGACACAATTTCCTTGGTGGAAAATCAATACCGAGTTCAAATTTATCTCCATCAACACATGATAAAAGGAGAGAAATAAAGGCTAGTTTATTACATCAGATAAATTTATCTGATCTTCGCATTTTTGTTTCCTTGACTTTGTAATTTACTACAAATGAAGGCAGTTTATTACCATATCGAGAGAGAGAGATAAGTGCTACATAGAGAGAAAGAGGACGTGCAAATAGAACGAGAAAGAATCAATTTACAATTAATTACATAATTAGCACGATTGGATCTTTAGCTCCTCCATCTAGCTGCTAACTTAATGAGAGAATCATGCTCTCATTTCTCTTTCCTTTTTCGATCATAATTTATCCAAAACAATAAGATCAAACTTAAACGTCTCTGTTCACCAGTTACCATTAGTGACCAGGCCAACCTTGTTAGGTTGTAACGTTGGATCTCGAATTTGACTTTACTTCGGATATGCTGAGGTGCATGCATTTTTAGTACAAGTAAAATTTAAATTTATTTTATTCATCAAATAATTTGATCAATTAATTAAATTTATTGATCCACAATTTCCTACCCTTTTGCATAATTCATCACTAAATGGTAATGTGAATTATAATCTCAAACTTTCTAATATTATAGGATGACCTAGAGCAAAATTATAAAAAATAACTCCAACTCTTATAAGTTCTGATTGACCATGACATTAGTGAATGTATACATATATTCAATGTAAACCTAAGTTCATGAGAACCGTGCTCTATAGTCACTTCGTTTCAAGATTTCGATTCAATTTTGGTTACAGTAAATGCCAGACCCTAATTTGTCAAATCATATGACTCTCATCGATCTCTATTCTGGACAATGAAGACTTGCAATGTATTTGGATAAAAAGATTTGAGAAGAAAAAAAAAAGAATGAAAAATTATTTATTTTTATCGTTTAAAAGTTTTATGTAGGAAGAAAAAAAAATTGAGTGATTTTTAACATCTTCACAAAAGTAGAAAGAAAAGTAAAAAAATGAGAGAAAAAAGTTATCTAATAGATATCAAATTTATCTTTTAAAAATTAAAAGTAAAATTTTTTTATTTTTAATAAATTTTATTTTTTTTATAAAACTTTAAAATAAAATGGAGATAAAATTAAATTTTTTTTTCTTAACTATTTTTTTTTTAAAAAAAATTTCCAAACTTAAGGTAGATTTTTTTTTTCTAATGCCAATCATAAAAAAGACAAGTGACAATCTCACAGGACTAATGACACCTAATCAAGAGTTCATTGATCGCAAACTTTTGGAATAAATCTTAATTAGAAAATCCATCACCCATATTCTCAGACTCTTGAAAATAGAATTTCAATAAAAGTATTAAAGAATGAAAATTTATATTTAAACTTGACAACTATTTAAAAATAAATATACATTTCATTAATACTGTAATTACAATAATACAAATAAAACATTTATATTGACTTTAGAGCATATGTCTAATGACAAAAGGGACAAGACAAGGATTTTAAAATATATAAGGGAACTATTAATTTTTTTTTTTAATTTTTTTGTCTCGTCTCCACAAAAATTTATCGATTTTATCCCCATACAAATAATTTTTTTTTTTATCTATTTTATCCTTTGCAAATATTTTTTTTTCCTTCTCCTCTCAAAGCTGCTATTTAGGGTTAGGGGTGGCTTGAATTTCATGGAATAATTACCCCCTCAAATGATATCCGAGACCACGACATTGGGAAGACATTGTACTCTGTCTTGCAACACCATGGTAGGAAGAGGCCCTTCAAAGTTTCAATCTTTGCACCACACAAGTTGTGGCTGGGAGGATACCGGCGTCAGCATCACCGTCACCCCTTAACTCATCCACGCACAATGTGAGAGAGAGAACGTGACGTTCGGATCCCAAACCCACATTCAAATACAGTTAAGTGGGAGCGTTATCTATCCGAAACTCACACCCCTCTTCGCTCCCGCCCTTCAATGTAGTCACAAGCTCCCTCTCCCACTCTATCTTATAGCTCGTGCATTCACGACCGACAACACCAAACCCGAACAGGGCGGTGTGAAGAAAACGTAATGCTATTCGCGAGTGGGGGGATGAAAAGTGGGGACCACTACCCATGGTTTGATTCGGATAAAAGGGTTAGATTCTTGTCCAGAGACGACACGTGTGGGTCTCAAGTGTGTAGAAACATCTAAACCGGTAATATATCAAATGACATATTTACCCTTATGTGGACAAATGTCATTCTTTTAGCCGCAAAGTAGGTATCTGTAACTTGGAACGATGGGTACGTTAGCGCGCCTCCCAGAGAGAGAACTAGGATTTTCAGCGGAGAGAGAGAGAGAGAAGCAAATCTGCGCGTTCGGGACCGGTTAGACTCTGTTCTTGTGGTAAAGGCAAAAAGGTACAGAGAGAGAGAGAGCGAGAGAGAGAGAATTTTGAATATTTTTCAGTAATTTTGATTAGTTTTTTGTTTGCTGGGATTGAGGATTTTGTAGGTCAAGAGAGAGAAAACATGGCCAGTTCGGTGGAAAATCAAGAAGTTATTTCCGTCGAGCTACCTGCTCCTCCTGCTTGGAAGAAATTGGTCTCTCTCTCTCTCTCTCTCTCTCTCTCGTTTTACTTGACCTCAAATTTTCTTATATTATATT
>JBAMMX010000025.1:6593855-6730853 GCA_037126225.1 Dillenia turbinata
AAAACAAAAGGACTAGAATTGTCTTCTGTTCTATGCACCCAGAGCCTGTATGGCTCAGTCCTATGTGTTCTGTCTGGGTTGGGAACTTGTAATCGATTTGTTGTTGTGTCCCTTGGCATAGAAAGTCACTTTTTTGGGTAAAGTAGAAGATTTTCCATACTTAGCTCATGTGCGTCTAAGGTTATGTCTCAAACTCCATGCCTTTTGTGGAGGGCTCGAGATTGTCTCTTTTTGGATACTGGAGTTTTTGCCAGCAATGATCCAGTCTGGGACAGTTGGTTAGGTTCTGTGGGAAGCCAACAGCAGATAGATACTATTAGGTTCCTCCTTAAGTTATCACCCAAATCAGGATATGTGATTAGGTTTTGATAAGGTATCTATGTGATGATGATGTCATCTGTGTTCTGAGCTGGAGCAGTCGAAGACAGATTAACTTTTCCTGTATTTATTAGCCTGTTCAAATTCCAGGTCTTTGGAACCTTGGATTGAGATCTTTTCAATAAAAATGATGACTAAAAACTTAATAAAAACAGAATTTTTCTTTTCTCATTCCTCTGTGGTGTTCCTATTGCGCATAACTTTTCTTTGTCACATATTTAGGAATTTTCAAGTGGTATAATGATTCTTTCTTTATAAAGGAAGAAATCGTTATTGTTTTGATCTCTTCTTTCTCAAATCAATCTTTGATTTAAAATTTTTAACATGAATGCTATTTCTTGTGAGTTGGCCATAGGGTTGAAGAACTTTTATGGTATTGGGATAAGGATCAATACTCTATGTTACCAACTCTCGGATGTTGAATTAACATCTAATGTTTTGATTATTTGCCATACAGAATAAAATAAAATGTTTCCAGATGATTAGAAATGGAGTACGCTGATGTCTGTATTTAGAGACTTTTGGAATGCTGTTAACAATATTAATGCTTTCACCAGTTGTTGCCAGGCAGAAACTTTCAATCAGTTAATCATTGTCCAATAGAGCCCCTTTATATGAAGATGGTAGAGAACAGTCCCTGAAGAGGTTAACTGAACAACTGAAATTTTCATGCTTCAGGTTTACTCGTTGCATAGTTATGGTTTACACATAAATAAATTGAGTGAAGTGATTGATTTCTCTTGTGGATGTTGCTATGGAAACTCATGCATGGGTGGTTTTGGAGTTGAGGACAATTTAAGCTGATGAAGCTGACGGTTGTTACATTCTGAATTTGTGAGAATTTCAACTGTTGGAAGAAGTTCTAGTATTAAACTGATGTGGATAATTTTTAGAAATGGTTTAGGATGAGATGAACACAAAAATTGATTTTGGTTGAGGTAGTTTTTCATGATCTACGATCCCACAAATTGTGCAGAGGTTGCTGATAGAGAGAGGACATTGAATGTGTGCGGCTGATCTAAGCAAGCAGTATAAAATGATTGGATTTCTGTAGACTGCAGTGTTGAGGGTATTTTGAATCAGACATGCAAGCTGATGTTCTTTTTTTTTTTCCCTTTTTGGCAACCGTTTTTTTAATTCCCCTTCATTTATTAAATTTTATGGATTGGTGCACCGAGTTAGAATGAGTAGACACAGCTATTCCCCCCCCCCCCTTGGCAATTGGGAGGGGATGGGGCTCGGCTCGGGACCTTTATGACAAGCAAAAGTTCCAAATCATTTGGACAGCCATCTGATTCTGTGCTCTTGGTCACACTAGTTACTTATCACATGCATATAGAGCTTTAAACCTCAAAACTCAATTCCCTATATCTGTAATTAATGTTATTGGCTTTTTTTTTTTTTATCTTTTCTTGGAAGAGGAGAGGGGGGTATTTACCATTTCCTTAATCTTAGTTCTCAAAATCATGGTGAAGCTCATAAGGGATTTGGGCAAGGATAGGAGTATAGATCTAGAAAGTAAGTTCTGGAACTAATGAGGCCAGGAGGTGTGCAAGTGATGCTTTCTGTGCAAGAATAGGAATTGGAAAATAGAAATTAGACTTGATTAGGCGGACTGAATTTCACACAGTTATCATAAACAATCACCAGCTCCTAAGGCATGGTTTAGTTATGAATATCACTGATTTCATACAGCTACGGTCTCCTATTGAAATTTGTGAAACCAAGTTGAAAATATAAGATCTTTTTGGCCATCTGTTCTCCCCCATTGGTTGCCGTAGTTAGACTCAAATTTCTACTTTCACTCATAAAGTAAAATGTCATGCACAATGTATTTGGTTTGTGTCCTCTAATTGAGTGATTATTTGTCTCCATAGGCAGATATATGCCAGAAAGTGATAGTTTTCTCACAAGTCACTTTGTTTTTGTCTCTGCAGTTTATGCCTAATAGAGTAGGCACACCAAGGAAGAGTGAGATCATATTTGTTTCTCCAACAGGTGAAGAGATTAGTAACAGGAGGCAGCTGGATCAGTACCTGAAATCGCATCCTGGTAATCCTGCAGCATCTGAATTTGATTGGAGCACAGGTGAGACCCCGAGGAGATCGGCAAGAATCCGTGAGAGGGTCAAGGTAACTCCCCCACGAGAAGCTGAGCCCCCAACAAAACGCCGAAGGTCATCCCTTTCGAAGAAGGGAAAGAAAGATCAAGTCACTCCTGAAAAAGCTGAAGATAATAAGGAAGTTGAAAGGCAAGAAGCAGAGGTGACTGAGAAGGAAAGTGGAGAAGCTGACAAAGAAAGAGATGTTCCCAAAGAGGACCAGAGCAAGATTGAAGGTGAGGCCATGAATATTTCGGATGCCAAAATGAAAGAATATGGTGGAAAAGAGTCTGCAGTTGGAAAAGATGATAAGGTTGAAACCGAGAAGAAAACTGAGAATGCAAGTGTTGACACTGAAGCTGCAACCCAAGAGGAGATTGAAAATAAAAGGAAAGAAACTGCTGAGGCAGCTATCCCTGATGAGCCTGCGAAAGATCTCCCAGAACATGTCGAGCAGCCTCAGATGAAGGCTGAAAAAGATGGCATGGAAATTGAAGAAAATGGCAAGCCCGAAACTCTTTCAGCTGATGCAAAAGATAATACAGAGAAAGTGGAGGTGAATCGGTTCGCGGAGAAACAAGTGAAGGAGACTGAAGGAAAATATAATGTCACTGTGGAGGAGAATGGCGAGAAAAAGGATGGGGAGATGATTGAGAGTGGCAAGGTCAATCAAGTGGATCGAGTCGATGTTCAGCCACACCCGCAGCCCTCCACTGTCAGCTGCTGAATCTGTTGTTTATCATGCTCAATCCATCTGTAACACCATCTTGTCCTTTTGTATTCTAGTTTATCTCAGTTATAATGTTAGAGATTGGTTGGATAGCTTTAGGCTTTAAAATGTAATTGTTGTTTAGATCTAATTGTTGGTAAAGTGATCCTGTACACTAGTAGGTTTAGGTGGTTGGTGCAGTAGCTGCGGCAGCCTTTGTCATGGAGGAGCATGTGTAGTGTATAACCATACCGAGATGTTTCTTGACTTGCTTTGGATGCTGATGAACAGCTTGTGCGGTTTCTTGTCCTACTCGATTCTTCTCTGCTGTTTATGGTAATTTGGTCTTGCTGGAATGTTACCGGTGAATTGTGCTTTTGCTTGTGTATGCCCTTAGTGGCTATGGTATAAGCTCCACAGTTGGGATGGCAAATGACATTTTTGGTCCCTTTCCTTTGCTGCGGTGTTCTTTTCTGAGTCCTCACCTACTATTGTCGGATGATGGTGTTGGGTTTCGATTATGATTTTTATTTCTATATAAGGTACTTGGTGTTCATGTCTATATGACGTACTCGGTAAGTTTCAAATGCTCTAAATTTTGAAAAATGATTTCCTTTGATCATCAAATATAACATTCTAATGTTTTTGGAAGTCATGTATGGAGTTTCTTCTTCTTCTTTTGAGTTATATTATGGTTTTGGTACATGGCTCGGGGATGGTGTGCTCATTTTCGTCCCTTTGCCTGGAAGAGCAGTCAATGGTGCCAAAAACACTCATTGCCTCTGTGGATCGATCGCCAAAGTTGGGAAAAGGGTCTATATCCGTACTTAGTTTGCAGCACTCTATTTAGCACAAATTGGTCATGATTAGTCGTGGAATTTAAAATAATTGATCCCACGGAAGAAAATCTCTCTCGACCTACCTAATTAACAAATAATGTAAAAGTAGGATCGAGTCCAATGTTATTAATCTTAAATTATTCAATTGGGCTGCCTCTCCACGTTTCCTATTAGGGTACAAGGGAAATTGCAAATTGCATTTCCGAAGTTCCTATTAGGGTACGAGGGAAATTGCAAAGTGCATTTTCCGAAGTTTTAAAATATTGGGCACCAGCACTAGTTTTTCTTCAAAACCCACGTAAGCAGTCGTCATTTTTTTTTCTGTGCAGCGGCCTCTCAAACGTTCTGCAAGCACACACAGCGTGAGAGAGAGAGAGAGAGAGAGGGGACGGAGGTATCAAGCGGGACAAAGCAAACTACAAAACCCCATTGAGATTTTGAGTTGAAAAAGAGAGAGAAGTATAGAATATACAACAAACCCCACATGGAAAAAAAAAAAAAAAGAAAATAGAAAAAACCATGAATGGGAAAAAGCACAAGAAAAAAGTGATTCTTAGATTAAGACGGTAAAGAATCTTATTCCAATCCTTCAAAACCCAATTTTATTAGCCCTCTTTTCCAATTAAAGTCAAGAATCATTTCTCTGTTCCTGGCGAAGTCTTATGGCATGCCTGGGGATGAAGGTTTGCACCCACCAAGAAGGACACCAAAACTGGTTTAGCCTACTTTTGGTTTTTCTTATTAATGTTGATGCTGTGCAACAACATCAAGATCGTTTCTTGATTTTGGATACTTCTGCTTCGGAACTAAAAGGTTCAAATAAATGGGGTTCTCTCCTTTTTTTCTTTGGTTCCTCCTCTTTTCTTATTCCAAAGGTTTGTTCTCTCTCTCTCTCTCTCACTCACACAAACACACACACACACAAATTTTGTTTTTGCACTTTAATGGTCATGGAATGGTCTATACTTTTTTCCCCCTTTTGCCCTTTTCCGAGCATTTAGTGTGTGTGATAATTTGTTCTATTGGCCGATGGAAATGTTTATTTTAAATGGTAAAATAGACTTTCTGCCTGCGCTTTTAGTTTGTGGAATAATTAGAGTATGATGAGATGCTTTTTACAAATTATACATTCTTTTGTTGTTCCTATGATGATCACTCTTTAATTGCCCAGTGCTGCATGTTTCTTTTTATAGAAGTTCTTTCCCCACCAAAGTATATTTTGGCAGAATTTTGAGTTCAATGGAGCTTAAGAGTTTTTGCCCCTCCAAAAAATGATTGAAAATTACTAATAGAATATCAAGTAAGGAAAGCTCACCAGAGAAATGTTTGGAGTTTTCGCCCAACCTAGTAAAGTAAGGGGGCCGTTCTTCCTGGATAGAATTTTATGCTGATTTTGGCTTCGGAACTCTTCTGCATAAAGAATTACAGTGAATTTTCATGACAAGAAAGGAAAACTATATAATTATTTGCAGTCTGCTTGACTTTTGACTTGGTCTCTATGCATTGCTGTCGCTCCTCTCATGAACTCTGGGAGCTCTTTTCAACATGTTTCTTAAAGAGTTAGCAGCCCACCATCCTACGTTTTTATTGCACCTGAAAAGGACTATCACAGGCTGGCTGATGGTGAAATAATTTGTGTTGGTGCATTATCAGTTTTCAGCGTGGAGCTTCTTCTCATAGTCTTGTCACATTGTAATATGCGAGGAACATATTGAACCTAGCTCAGTAGAACCCTTCTTGGCTCTCCTCTTTGGCTGTTGTCTATGTGGAAGACCAGGCGAAAAAAGCAATAAGTAATCTTGAAAAATGGCATCTTCTTCTGTAATGATCATGTATTCACCATGTTAAATTTCTTCTCTAAGGTGGAGAAAATATGGCTACTTTTATGTCAATTTCTTTTGGCAGTGCCTTTATTGTACTTAAACCTATTGCAGATGCATTGATGTACATTGATTGGTGACCTTTTCCGATCTGGTGCAGCAGTATTAACAGTGAATGCTTTTACCTGGACATATGGGATAAACTATGGCAGGATAGCAGACAATATTCCTAAACCTGAGAGTGTGGTGACACTTCTCAAAGCAGCAAAGATAAAGAATGTTAGAATCTATGATGCTGATCATGGTGTCCTCAAGGGCTTTAAATATTCTGGGATTGAAATGACTGTTGGTCTTGGGAATGAGTACTTGAAAGATATGAGTGTGAGTGAGGATCATGCAATAAGTTGGGTAAAAGAAAATGTGCAGGCATTCCTTCCAGCAACTAAAATTCGTGGCATTGCTGTGGGGAATGAGGTTTTGGGGAGTACTGATGTTGAACTTTGGGAGGTCTTGTTGAGTGCAGTTAAAAACGTGTACAATGCTCTTAGTCGCCTTAACTTGACCAATGTAGTTCAGGTCTCAAGCCCGCACTCTGAGGCTGTGTTTGGGAATTCATATCCACCGTCTTCCTGTGTATTCAAGGAAGCAGTCATGCCATACATGAAACCACTTCTACAGTTCTTCTCACAGATAAATTCTCCATTCTACATAAATGCCTACCCGTTTCTGGCCTATATGAGTGATCCTGAAAACATCGACATCAACTATGCCCTTTTCCAATCAAATCCAGGGATTTATGATGCAAAGACCAAGTTGCATTATGACAACATGTTCTATGCTCAAATTGATGGAGCATATGCTGCACTGGAAAATGCTGGTTTTCCTAAGATGGAGGTTATAGTTTCGGAAACAGGCTGGGCTTCTCTTGGAGATGCAAACGAAGCAGGGGCTACGGCGAAGAATGCAAAAACCTATAACCACAATTTGTGTAAGTTGCTGGAGAAAAGGAAAGGAACTCCTCTGCGGCCTAAAATTGTGGTGAAGGCATATGTTTTTGCATTGTTTAATGAGAATTTGAAGCCCGGGCCAAAATCTGAAAGGAACTTTGGATTGTTTAAGGCTGATGGGAGCATATCTTATGATATCGGGTTCACTGGTCTTGTACCTTCATCGGCTGTCTCGTCTCTTCTCTCCCTCAGGGTTTGTCTATTTCAATACCTGTTCTTGTTATCAGTTTTCTTGACCATTTCTTGCTATTCCATTCTAGTAGCTTGAAGGATGATCTTTCTACTTGTTAATCATTAAAAACCCCAATTCTAATAGCTTGAAAGATGATTAATACATCTTTTTAATACAATCTTGACCCTAATCGCTTTTCATTCTGGTTTGCAACTTAGGCCACTTATGTAGTCTGAATGTTCTGCAGCTATTTATGCATGTTGCACCACTAAGAGTCATTCCAATTAGTTTTAGTTATAGAGTTCTTGTAACACCCCTACCCCTGGGTGCCACTGGCGTGAACGTATCGGTGGGCTATTAAACCGACTAATACTCTCACCAGCTTAATTAGACACTTTAGAATATAAACAAATAAAATAACGAACAACGGAAAGGAAAGAACACTTTATGAAACAAAAGTGTGATCAAATTAAAGGAATAAACTAAGTTGAGTTTTCTCAAATTCCAAATTAGAGTAATAAAATAAAATATCAAATTAAATAATTGGTTCAAACTATAAAATTTTTCAAAATAAACTAAATACGAGAAAAGATACCTTAAACATCAAATACTCATATGCAAATATCTTAGTCTCCATGGAAATCCAAACTTCATCCCACTTGAGATCAACGTCAATCGAATGAATGATCGAAAGAGAGTGTAAACCATAAAGTAATGCTCACCTGGAAAATATGAGAAAATAACGTGAGACAAAAAGGTCTCAGTGAGTATTACCAAACTCACAACAAGACTTATTTTCAAATGCATCAAAATCCGTACAAAATCAATGATAAAAAATTCATACCAATTTATATAAAAAATACAGTCTATGAGGTTCAATAAAAATAAATATCTTAAAATTCATGCCAGTTCACATTCACAATACAAAACACATCACATCGATGACAGTCCAAGGCATACTAAAGGCCATCGGTTAGCAATGATCTTGAAAAAGTAATGCCTTCCCTCTACCTCTAGGTGCCAACATGTTATACGCGCGCAGGTGGACCCGTATCCAGATCCTTCATAATATCCATATCTAAACCATAAAACCATCTATACAACTAAGAGATCCGTGACTCATACTCCCAAATAACACAACATTCTCAAACAAGATCATAGCATATGTCACGCCCCAAATCGGAGCCGTGAACAGTCGCCCGTTATCCCGGATGTTGACTTTCTATAACCAAACGGGCAGAACCTCCCCATAAGTCGGAGGTCAATCTAATACCATATATCAACCTGTCACATATCAATATATATAGGTCAGTTCAGTCACAATCAACAATCTCCTCAGATCTTCCAATCCCTGTCAACCATCCAGAATAACGTAAGGCTAATAACAGACCTACACCAGACCTCTACTGTCATGCCCCCATCAAAGGCATGAACAGTCGTCAGTTACCCCTCCTGTGATTTAGAGGTGGTACCGAGCGAACCTAGAGGACACTTTTAGAACATGACATGTTTCCCAAAGTAAATGTACACAATCATACAAATCATGTCTCAATGCAATAGAATATAATTGAGAGTTTCAATAAGATATACATACATTACATACAGTCATCCCTTTTTATACACAATGGTCTATCTACAATCCCAGTACACAAATATACAATTTCATTGGCAAATCCTTCCCAATATCATATCGAGTACCTAATCAACAGCCTCGATCTCTAACAAAAGTCTCGTGCGCTGATAAGTTTCAACATGTCCCATTATAGCTATTTTTGTGCACAACAGGAAATGAGGGGTGAATATCAAGGAAGATACCCAGTGAATAAGAGGGTATATATCATGTGTTCAATGTGTCGGTGAAAAATGAAGTGTCAAAGTTCTCAATAATTCCACATATTATAAGAAATTATGTATAATGCTCAATTTATCATAAATCATTCTTTACACATACATTTCAAATATATATACATCCATGTCATCAAATCATGATAGAATATAACGTGTCAAAATCAGTCCTGGCAAGGGTTAACCGTAACCAATGACAGACGCATTGGGGGTTTTGTATGCAATAGGTTAGAAAAGCTCTCTACCCCGACATTGGCGACGGACCTCATCAGGTATTAAACTATGGCGCATAATAGCCATCCCCCTTATGGGTTCAACCTGACTAGTACCGTATCAAATCACTATATATTTACCATTTTTCGATGTCATATGGGATACCTTCCGCAGAAGTGTATCGAGTGCAAATATGGATCACCCTACATATGCATCATTCGTAGCTACGAAATGAAATTTACCCATCACAAAATTATCATCATCAAATCAATCACGTGCCATGTCACATTTTTCAAGCAATGTCAATCATTTCCATAAGGATAATTTCATAAAACGTGTATAAATCAAATGCAATGACACGATTTCATATTTTAAAACTCGTTTGGATGCATATACAAGACGTAAAAACATGTTTGTGGACACTCCATGAATTCACAAAAAAAAAAAACATTTCATAATTCATTCATAATTTCACGTCACGTATTCATTAAATCATGTTTATGTTAGAAAATATTTTAAAACATGATATTGTGCATCATACACATAATATAATAAATCTCACTCACAGTATACGGGAGGGTACGCCACTCCTGATACAAATCTCGAGGCACACCAAAAATGCTCCTCTCGATATCACCAACGAGGCTCTATAAACATAATGTAGAACATGTGTCACTAAAGAGATCATATGATGCGTACATGATGATGTAAATATGATGCAACCCTAGTTATAAACAAACCTAGGTTTGTGCAAGTCCATGAAATAGCATCATTTTGTCCACATTACTTTTCGGAAGTCTGTTCTGACCAATTTTAGTACAGCCCTCACAACTTTTAATACCCAACTCCAAATTACCTGAAATTTTTACTGTATTTAGAAGACACATAACCCTACATCTTTCATGTTTTGGATTTCTCCCAATTATGTCTAGAAGGGGTCTGAAATGGATCACCAAATTCTCTGTTCAGTTTTGGCCGAGAAGCAGAATCCTTTTTACACAGTTTTGGGAGATTCTGTATAACTCTTGATTCCCTCATACAAATATGGTTAAAATTTTCATAGTAAGTGGCTAAGAGGGATATCTACAACGTTTCTTCTTTGAGGTTTTGCAAATAAGGGCTGGAAGGGGGGACGCTACTGATTTTAGTGTTGAAAAATGGATGACCCTCTGACGAGTTTTAGAAGAATGGCTGTAACTTTTGACACAGGGGTCGGATTGAGGCGATTCTTATCTCGTTGGAAAGATAAGACATAGATCTACATTGATCATAACTAGGGCTCAAGCTAATTCAGA
Source organism: Dillenia turbinata (assembly GCA_037126225.1). Taxonomy (NCBI): domain Eukaryota; kingdom Viridiplantae; phylum Streptophyta; class Magnoliopsida; order Dilleniales; family Dilleniaceae; genus Dillenia; species Dillenia turbinata. The sequence continues at coordinate 6,604,235 of JBAMMX010000025.1, forward strand.
CCGGAATGCACCTCAAAATCAGGGCAAAATTCATAGCAGAATAGAACAGAACAGAATATGATTCTGCAGGACACCTAACTTGAAAAATCATAATAAATCCAATTTTTCCTCCATTAACCCCATGGTTTTTCTTGATGGATCCCTTCATTTTTTGTAGTAACGCAACAAGGTAGAAACTGCATTGGTTTTGCATCCCAAGGTCAGAAATTGAATCCAGTTCTCTTAGTGGTTCACTAAGCAGATGGGCTCCAAATGACCTCAATTTTGGATATGTTGGTCCTTAGGATATGTGCAAGGTCTCTGCAAAATTTCATTGAAAAAGACTAAGGGCAACTATGGCTGCCGGTCCAAGGAAACTCATTGCCCCATAGGAGTTTCCAAAATTTCCAAATTTCTAGATTTTGGATGTCCCAGTTTTGCTATTGGTTTCCATATCAAGCTAACTTCAAATGACCCCAATTTTTAACATGTTATAGTTTAGGATGTCTACAAGCTATCCATCAAAAATCAAGGAAAAATACTAAGGTTTGCCTTGGCATTCTCGGACTCATATACTTGTCTTCTCATGGTTGTACACATAAACACCATATACATGAAATTTTCCACTCAAATTCCGGCACACATACAATTCATTTTTTGATACACTTAATCTACCAAATGTATACATTCATACTTCAAATTTCTGCATATTTCAACTATCCAATGACCACTCATTCTTAGTCCAAAATCACACACATATGTAAGCACCACACCCAACAAAATTCAGCACATGCACAAGGCAATAAGGGGCATAATTTCTCCACCAATGTGCACACAAATGTAACCCAATTTCTGTATACTAAATGCGAACAAACTAGGGAATTTTAGTATGATTTAGGCCACCAAGAAAGTCTAAAATTTCTGCACATAAGTCCATGGTTTCCTTGTCTCAAAATGAAGCCAAATTATGGCCAAATTCAATCCTCCTAAGCTAAATTTTTCTGCACATCTTCTTAGGATCTTCAGCCATTGATTTCTTACTTAAACTAGGTTCAAATCATCACATAAGGTCACCAACATAAGGTTCTCATAAAGACAACATGTGTAGAATTTTTCTCTTCTTCCAATTTCTCCATTTTCGGCCAACTAAGGTTCCCTAACCTAGGCTTCTCCTTTTTGCTTCAAATTTGGATATGTTATACTAGAGAATGAAGGGAGTTTACCTTATGAACTGCAGGTTGATTAAAGCCTTGAAAGAACAATTTTTGCTCATCCCCTTCAATTTTTGGCCCCTCCTAGATCTCCAACGTAGAGTGCTTCTTTTCAGCTGATTTTTGAATATGTTAAACTAGGCTTAGGGTAGAGAAAAATCATGTAAAAACATTTGGGGGTTGTGAGGAAAAAAAATCAAGTCTTGATTAAGGTAGGGTTCACGGCCATAGAAGAAGAAAGGAAGAAGAAGCTTTCTCTCTCTCACGTTGCCTCTCACATTTCTTGTTGCCTTTCACATTTCTAAAGAGGCTAACCATGATTAGGTCAATTTTAATCATAATTAAGTTTAATTAATTTAACTTTAGTTGAATTTAACCATTGTTAATTTACTAGGGTTAGTTTCTTCTAATCATGTAATGCCACTTGTCAAGATTACACAAAATCCAATAAAGTAGATTCACACACTTCAAGAGTATTAATTGCTTGCCCTTTATGCCTATCCACTTGTTAACACCGATTCGAAATCGGTCAAAGTTACTATTCAACTCGAAAATCTAAAATCGTATACGGGGCCCAGGTTTTCGTGCTGACTCCAATGTCATTGGTTTCGCGTTAATTTGAGGTCGTTTGATCATCCAAACGTCTTTCGAAGTGAACGAAATTCTCGATCGGTCAAAATTTGATGTCGATCTCAAAATGCGTGAAATCTCACTACAGACTCTGTTTTACGCGTAAATTTTAAAAATATAGGTTTTGGGTGGAAACAAGACCGTTTGTTCAGATAATTTCAATTCTGCAAAAAAATAGGGTTTTTCGGGCAAAAATTTTAGAGCACCTAGCGTTTTTGTACTACGGTTTAAATTTCATTTTCGCTCATTGACCCTTCACTTTTAAGGTGAATTTAACATGTACATATCTCATGGCATCAAATTTGCACGTGTGGTTTTCAAAATGGAAAAATTTTTTAGTGAATTTTGAGCCATGATAACATAATCAATATCATATATACATCGAAGATAGTACAATATGAAAGATACCGAAGTGTCAGTGTTACAACATATGCAACATGTCATCTACGAACTCAACATATATAAAAATAGATAGATTTCAAGATTTCGTATAATCATAAAACGATCGAGTACTATTCCGTATATAACTGACAATTATCATTATAATTTTCAAAACATGTGTATAAATAAATAAATTATGAACCAAAACTTGTTAAAACTTGAATAGTAAATACAATAATAATTTTAATCTGTCATTTTCAAGTATTTCAGGTTTTAAAAATATTTTCATAAAAATAATTTATAAAAATTGTGATCAAGATAAAACTCACAGATAACTGAAGACATTTATATGTGGCTAGACCTTGTCTGATTCTCCACATTATGAGCCTAACTCTTAACAAAAAGATAGAAAAAATGCAAAAAAAATAAGATTCCTATTTGAAGAATCATATCTTGCCACATGGCTCCTCATATCACCAACATATGATTGGATTGGTCCAAGTATACATTCTCAGCCACATGACTACTCAACATAGTGTCACGTGTCCCTCTGTGATTGATCGGTCTCTGCCATGTGGCATCGTATCCTGGGTTCGGATCAAAAAGTCAACTGGTCCACTTATCACTAAACCTATGACATAGGTTTGGGGAAGTTGGTATATATATATGTTATGATGAAAATTCCTATCCAATGTGGGATTAAGATTTTTAGGATGATTTTTTAGTTAATTTGATTACCGTTTTTCATGGTGGTCCAGTGTATGAAAGAGGTAACCAACACCTGGGGCTAAAAGTAGGAAGTATAGATATCATCTTAGAGTTGATTGGAGTCACCGACGATAACTCTAGACCATTGAAAAATCAAGTTGAAGGTGTGCTTTGGGTCTATTTTTTGCTTTTCACATAGCTGACAAGGGATATTCAACATGATTTTTTATTCGGATTTGATGGAATTCTGAGTTTGTTTTCTAAAAATGAATTGTTTCATGAAATATGATCTTTAAAATAGTCTAAGAATCATGGAAAAATGAGTTTGGACGAGAAAGTTATAAATTGTCAAAATTAGCTACTCAAAATAGAATTAAAAATCTGGGTTATTTCAGTTTGCGACAGGGATTTTCAAGTGCATTTGTTTCCATGATTTTGAGAGTTTTAGATCTAGTTTTTTAAAAATCAATTAATCTATTAACTATCAACTTTATAATGGTCAAAATGTCTCAGAAAAATATTCACTATAGAGAGAGAAATCAAAACCCAAAACTGATACCATGAAATTATTCAAAAATAATGAGAGGTTGAATTTTCAGATTTCGACAGCTCTTTCCTTCAATTTTCGGTAACTTCTTCGATTGAGTTTTGTTTTCCCAAGTTTAAATCTTTCCAAAAATATTTTAGGAACAAAAAAATTCTCATCTCTCTCTCTCTCTCTCTCTCTCTCTCAATTTAACACCAATTGAAACGTAAAAATAAACTCCAGTAGCCCTGTTTAACTCAAATTTAACAGAAATTTTATAGATTATGATGATTTGAAAGGGTTTTAAATTTATCTTTTTAACTCAAATCTAATTTATCTCTTTAATTCAAACTTTCTTTCTCCATGATTTTAGGGGTAAAAGCCTATCTCTTTTAATATATATTTTTTTAAGTTCTAAATTGTAATCTTTTTTTTTTTGAGTCAACAAAATAGTAAGGGTACTCACAGTTCTCCTTGTGTATTAGTTGGTAATGAGCCACTTCTCCAAATGTATAATTATGCAATTCTCTTGATCTCTCTTAAACTAATCTGTCCTAGTACGGAAAGGACCCTTTCTCCTACAATGCGAGCGGCCTTCAAGTTTTGTTCTTATCTCCTTTTTTCTCATGACCTCTTGAGTTTAATTTTACTGTTGTTTATCCCAATCCAAGCATATCTCAGTCTTTTGATTTCGTGGATGGCCAAAAGAATACTTCTGTTCTATGTTATTGTTGCTCCCTTATCTTTGTAAGCGAGCACCTTGATGACAGCATTAGTGTTTCGTCTTCCTTGTTGGGCAGAAAAGTTGAAGTTAGGTTGAGCTGAAATTATCCAGAGATTCTAATATAAATACTTATTACTATAATCATAATTTTAGCTATTTTATAGAGAAGTTCGAGTTCTACTTTAAAAATTCCGGATTTTGTTTTTAAACAAAATGTTATAAATAAAATAAAAAGAATTAGAGATGAGTTGAGAAAACGGGAACGATGTCCTTAGAGAACAATGCCATATAAATACTACCTCATGAGTTACATCAGATTAGGAAATAAGATTGACTGGTTTGATAGGAGGCAATGTGTCATATATCTTACATAATTCGAAAAGACAGCTGCATTTTTCTTTGGCTTCTTCAGAAATGCCTATGGGGTGGATCCAATTCATATTATCTCCATTTCCCCTGGCTAATGACAATAGCTCCAGTAGCAAAATATGAGGCGCATGACAAAGTTTTAACACCATTAAGGACTTAATATCCCTGCCTTTGTCAATTTGCGTCAATGCTGACCCTCTATTATTTGTATATTTTTAATTTTATTTTTATTGTTTTCATTGCTAAAGCTCGAACTCTTGCTCAAACGTTTCATTATGTAACAACGTTCTCTTGCAGGATTTGGGAGCCGAAGGTTGCTTTAGGTCCTACTTCTTGTTGACAATATCTGCAGCAATTCTGCTTCTGAACCTAACTTGGTGATTAAATCAACGGTTGTTCGGATTCCCCATTATTATGCCCACTTTGATGCTAACTTGTCCCCTTGTTGCAACCATGTTAATTTGGTACACCAATTTACTGATCAGTTCAATACTTGTACAGTCAGTCTATTCTTAATCTCTCAGAAATTGCTGATGATTTTTTTCCTGTATTTAATTCAGAAATATAATGTATATCAATTAGAAAAAGGGGATGCCCTCAATTTCCTTGAATTTTCGTTCCTTGCTCTGGTCCTTTGTTTTTGTATATTTGAAGATTGCCTTTGCCTTGGTCGTGCTTGTGTGTTAGTCATGCCCTTTACGAGTTCAATGTCTCTTTGTGATCGCAAAAATCAAAGTTGGACTAAGGTTTTCAAGGAGTTGTTGGAAAAGATTTCCAAATTTTCTCAATTTTTTTTGTAATATTTCAAACTATGATTTGGTTTGTGGACCAAATCTATAACAGATGTTGTTCTGCAAAGTAATCGTCTCCTTCCTCTCTTATGTTATTGTTTTCCTGGTTTTAACTTTGTCAGTGTTTGATTTTGATCAAGTTTAAACAACTCTTTAATGAAATTGGTTGTCCTGTGGTATTTTGAAATTACATCCTACTCTATTAAAGTTGAGTTTTTCCTTTAAAAAACAATTATTTTGGAAATTGTTAATTCGAATTTTTTGTTGTTTTTGAAGTGTTTTAGAACGAGAAGAAATCCAAATAAGAGACCTAACTTGTGCTCTGAATATTTGTGAATTCACAAGTTGGGCCGTGAAAAGTGGGAAGAGGGTTGAAGATTCCATCTCTATTGAACAAGTCCACATCAATTAATAGGGACATAAAAATGGTCATAACATTGAAAGAATATGAAAAGCATAGTGATGTCTCCTCGGTGAACGGTGGTAGTGTGCTCAAATAATCAACTGACTTTTGGGATATTTTTTTTTTTACTACAATAGAAATCAAACTCCGAATCACGGAATCAGAGGAGGAGGCTGTTGCTATTGAGTTGTCTTCTTAGGTACACTTTTGGGATATGAATGTATTTTTTATTTTATTTTATTTTTACTCTTAAAAGAGGGCAAAAGAACAATAAGGGAACCAAAGACACGAGTCTCCAAATTATACTATTTTTTGTTATCTACAATTGGTATTCGAAACTATATTTCGATAAATTTGATTTGAGTATTTGTGAGACTCTATTTAGGGGATGATTCTTCTACCGTCATCTTTTCTATTCTCAATTTTTGAATATGAGAATTGGTTAAAAAATCTAGTACCCAACTAGACCGATCGTTCATTAATTTATTATATAATTTTAGGAGAGGCAATTTTCTATCTTGTCTATATTTAGAATGGATTTTAATTCTTCCAAGTGAATTATATAGATTTTGAATTTTTAAAATAAAAAAAATAGGTGTTGAGAGAGTTGATTCAGAGGTGATTGAACCGAACGAGACAGGTTTTTGAACGCATATGTTAAAAAAGGGAATTCTGTAACCTCAAGGCTCTTTACGGGCATACTTAACACATTGCTTCTTTCGTAGGCTTTGATTTAGTTGGGAAGCCCATTCTTGTCCCACGTGTTCCTCGCAATTGCTGATGATGGTGAACCGAGAGAGTTGAAATTTTGTTGCCTGGTATAGGAATCTATCTCCATTTTCCAACATCAAACTCCCATGCTCCAACCTACACAAGCCTTATGGAAGAGAGCCCAAAGTTCAGCTAAGGTTATGTGGGCACGAACCTCTTGACCCATCTCCCATTGTTGTCTGCTCTCGCACTCAAACCTAAATTGATGTGGAGCATTGATTTGGGTGGAGCTTCCTTTAGCTTAAATTTCAAAGGAATTATGATGAATTGTGTTAGAAAGATCTAACTAATACTCTTTAATCACATCTTTTTAGCATTCTCCACAAGTGTGATAACATTAACAACTAATATTAATCTTTCCAAGGTTAACAATGTCAAGAGGCAAAAGGAAAAAATGCCAGACCTTACCCATTTCAACTTTCCACGTTGAGTTGTTAGGTGGATCTGCGTTGGGTCCCAACATGCAAAGGTCATTGTAAAATTCTGCACGCTTTTTATTTTCATTTTTTTAATATAAATTGTATGTGTCCTGAAATTGGGCAGATAACAATTACATAAAAATATTATAAGAAAAATCTTTTTATACAAATACATTAAATCTGTCTGTTGTGTAACTGATTATTATTATTATTTTTTTTAACTGGAATAGTTGAATTTTACTAATTTCGGTTTATTTGGTCATTGTATGTGAAAAATATTATTTTTTATCGTGTAAATCTATGAAGCTCTTAATAATTCCTCAAAAAAGTGTTTTTTTTTTTAATAAAAATATTGCATCTGCATCAAGCAAAAAAAAAAAATTATAAAAATTTTTGGTTAAAAGAATTTATTTGATAAGTTTATGATTTAGGTGGCAAATTATTCTTTTCTACGACTGAGATATCATAGGAACTTAATTACTTATTAGTCTTTTACATGAAATTAAGCTCATAAAACCTATGAGGAGAAATTCCGGACATTTCATATCTTCCTTTTATGCTGAAGAGAGAAAAAAAAAAGAAAAAAAAAAAAAAGAAAATCCTTTTGGCTTTTGCAAAGAAGAAAAATGGGCCGGCGCTGCGTCATAGGGTACAAACAAAAATACCTACCACGAGCTGCTTAGTCTACTCTTTGCCGCGTCAAGTTGCATTCACACGACTTAGTCAGCGTTTCACAAAAGTTAGAACAGAAGATTTTCCATCTTCCCTAAACTTTGTCTCCTCCAACTATATAGTGTGTGTGCGCGTATTTATATAGAGATCCTCAGTTGTATTCTTCATCATTCATTCATTCATTTCTCTCACTCCCCTGAATTTTGTTACACCGGAAAAACATAGAGAGTTGAGTTATATTCTTCAATATACACTGAGAGAAAAATGGAGAGGAGTGGAAGAATTTTTGCAATTTTGTTAGTTTTGGGTGTTGTGTTGCAATGTGCAGTGGCTACCACTTACGTTGTTGGAGACAGCTCGGGTTGGGCTGTCCCAAGTGATTCTTCTACATACTCCAACTGGGTTTCTGGCAAAACCTTCCTGGTTGGCGACATTCTAAGTATGTCCCCTCTCTCTCTCTCCTTCCTTTGATTAAATATAATGAGAAGAATAATGCTATTTATTATGCTGTTTTTGATCTTTGATTCATTACACAAAGGATCATGGATTAAAAATCGAGAGATCAATACCCGTAAAATATAATGAATAAATTAGAAGTTACAATAATATCAAATAAATATTATTATCTTTATTACTCTCTTAGAAAAAATAACGATATTTTCAAAAATAACGACAATATTCATTGGAAGAGCTATCCCTAAAAATGAGTCCGATAAATATTCAAATTAGATTAGTTATAATATTATTCTGAATACTGATTGATATAGTAAAAAAAAAAATAATGAGAACTTTGCTTTTTCATTTTGAATATTATATGGTTTTAGAAATTTTTAAAAATAATTTTGAAATTGATAGTTCTTTACGTCACATCAACTCTGATTTTCATAATTTGTTAGCCATAATAACTAATCAATTATTTGGAAAGAAAGAGCAAATACTTTTGTTAATATACTATAAATAAAAAAATAGTACTTTTCTCTTATGTTGGATGAAATTTATCGCAGCCTTCAACTTTACGACAAACGCACACGATGTCCTCCAAGTGACAAAGGAGTCATACGAAGCATGCACATCAACCAACAACATAGGCTCCGTCATCACTACTGGTCCTGCCAACATCAATCTCAACTCCACCGGCGAACACTACTACATCTGCACCGTCAGCGGCCACTGCCAAAGCGGTCAGAAACTGTCCCTCACCGTCTCAGCCTCTCCAACCACCTCTCCTTCTCCCGCCGGCGCGCCCACTTCTCAGACGACTCCCCCTCCTCCTCCTTCTAGCTCAGGAAGCTTTGTGTTTGCTAATGTCTTTGTGTCCGTCTTGTGTATTGTCATGTGCTTCCTTGTTTAGATGACATGAGGCTTATACATATACACTTTTTTATTTGGTATTGGGATTTTTTTTTTTGGGGTAGGATGATAGTTGATTTTATGGTCTGAATACTTAATAAAAGTGTGGTTGATTATTTTAATATCTTTTGCTTTATCGTGGTATTTGAAAGCAAAAGGGCTCATTTCATTTGAACTCCATTGGGTTGAATGCCGCGCCTCTTCTCTACTTTTCATCTTTTCATATCATAATTTTTTAGTGTTGTCTATTCATGGAAAAATTTTAAGGCCTTTTTAAAAAACACAACGTTGTTATGTAAAATTTTTTAAGTTACTCAAGAAAATCTTATATTACGTATTAAAAAAGAAAATTCGCTTCAAATATTGAAATTTTAATTACACAAAATACATCATAAAATGAGAGTGGGAGATGTTGAATTCAAGTCATGTAAGATCATATTTCACTCTTTGTTTTTTTTTTAAAAAAAAATTGCATATGATTGAATGTATTACCCAATATAGAAGGACTTTTAAGATTTTTTTTTTTTTGATAAATCACCTGAATCTTATAATCACGATGAATCTAATTAAATTCGAGTTGAGTTAGATTAGACCCTTAAGGGCAAATATCTCTCGACACTTATTTTTTATACACAAAATTTGAATCTAAAACTTTACTTAAAAGATATTAGTGTTTAGTTACTAAATCAATTTGACATTGATAGGATTGTTAAGATATAAAATAATTAATAACAACGATAATTATATAAAATATAAAGAAAAAATTAAATTATAATAAAAAATACCTTAACACCCTCTTAAAATTTTTCTTTTTTTATTTTTTTACTTTATTTTTGTTTTGACCTTTTTAACGCGGCTAATGGGAGGTGGCAATGTCATCAATTGAATTCAAAAATTTTGGCGCCGGCCAGGAAAGAAAAGTTTGTAACGTGAAGTCAAACCTGAAAGCAATGGCTTCAAACTAAGCCCAAGTCTGACTTCAAAGAGGAACTGGGTCCCTAAGAAGCCCAAACATAGCATGGTTGTGGGCCGGTATGCCAGCCCAAGATGCTGGACTATATACCTTAATTTTTAGGGCAGGTTAACAAAAAAAAAAAAAATTGCCTAATAGCCTCTCTCTTTAAAAAAGAATAATCTATTATTTATTAGAAATATAAAATTTAATGTAACATAATTTTATCAATAAAATTTTATATTATTATTATTTTTTTTAATAATAAACCCTCGAACAATCATTTAAATCCTGACCGATCATTTTGGACACTTCAATTTTTATAAATCTTTTGAGTACTAATTTTGCAACACCACCCTGAAATTTTAAGGTAAAAATGTTTTGAAAAATTGAGGTTGTTTGAGGTTTCCCAACGCCACCCTGAGATAACCATTCTAAAGGGATAATCTCAATAATTTTGCAATTGAGATTAAAAACCTTGATTAATTAAATTAAAAAAAAAAAATACAAGATGTTATCCAAAAAGGAAATACTATAACAAATTTTCATTAGTTACCTGCGTCAAAAAATACACAATTCAATTATCTTACATAATTTGAATTGACCAACATTCGAAAGACATGATAATCATCACAAAAAATAGAGCTTTCCCAATTTTTTTTTTTAAATTACTTTTGCCGACATTTATTAAGATTGGTAAAATATAACCCGACATAAAAGAAAACTTCGATAAAAATATCAAAGAAAATCACGACGTTTGGTTATAAACTCATCAACTTTTAAAAATTAATTTTTAAAAGTTGGCGAGGTTCACTGTGGAAACATTATTAAGATAGTTTTGAGAAGTAAGAGCAAAAAGGAAAATTTCCAAATTTAATCGTGCGAGAATAGTGAGAAGACGAAGAATAAATGACCCCAAAAAAAAAAAAGTGAAACTAAAAGCCAAAACAATTTGGTAACCTTATTGTAGCTTTAATATATGGGAAAATAAGAAAAACTAAATAGTATTATCATAATTTAAAACGTAGCTAGTGAACTGGTTGAAAGGTTTAAGAAATGTATTCAATTTTTTATGTTTTTGATAGGAAAAATTACATGTCAAATTTCTAAACTTTATTCCAAATTCATAAATTAATCTTTAAATTTTAAAATATTATAATTAAGGATCTAAATTTTAAAATTCATAATTTGTTAATTTTTTCGTTAGTAATGATGCCAACCTGTCCATTAAACGCTGACGTAGATACACATGGGAGATGACGCGGTGAGACAATTTCTTATTTGGATTCCATCGATAGTTGCTGACGTGTCAAAACACATAATAATATCATGTCAGCTATGACACTGTCATGTCAGTAAATGATGACGTGGCACTACAACACAAAAGGCCAAAAAAAAAAACTCACTCCCCTCTCCCAAAAACACACACTCTCTCTCTCTCTCTCTTCCGGTCCCCCTTACCCAAAAAACCCAAATTCCATATCCTAAATCGAACATGGCTAAAACCCAAATTCCCTCAATCTGAAACCAAACCCCTCTATTTTCTAGCTCCGTGAAGGATTTGTTCGATGATGGCTGTTCGAAGAGCGAAGACAAGGGCAAATCGAGGCGGTGATTGAAAAAGCGGCAATTGGCGATGAAGATCGAAGACAAGGGCGAATCAAGGTGAAGGATTTGCTGTCGAACAGCCACATCTGGAGAGTCGAACAGGTGGAGTTGACTGATTGCGGAGAAATCGAAGGTGGTAAAATCTTCTAGCGATTACAAAGATGTCGAAGCCGGCAGCAAAGCAGATGAAGACGAAATGGGTATACACAAACTCTGATCTCTGTTTTTTGGGCGAAGGATTCTATTTTTGGCTAAGACGAAATGAGTCTTTTAGTGAAGGATTCTGATTTTTGGGAGTTTGATCTCTACAACCCATTTTCCCCAATGCCTCTGTCTCACTCCTTTGTACAATTTCGTCGGCTTCAAAGGAACTCCAACCAATTTCATCTAGATAGGAGTCTGATCTCTGTAACCCATTTTCCCCAATTTCTGTTTCGGGTTTGTGAATGGCGCCAGTTCCAAGTCTGAATATGAGAATGGTGGTTGTGTGATGTGCTTAGAGACGGAGGACATTGAACTTGCACTAAAGAAGGCGGTCGCTGCTGGTGCTTCTTCCATCAGTGAGATCATGGAAGGCGAAGGGCTGTGCGGTGGTGGAGTCGTGGCCAAGGTCAATGATCCCTACGGCTTCGTTTGGCTCATGTCTTCCTCAACCAATAAGTTGTGCTCCGCCGTTGAACATGAAGCATAAAGAAAGGAAAGTCGTCTAATCTTTATGATCAACCTGAACCTGAAGCATTGATGTCTCTAAAAATTATGGATTTCATCTGCAATTTCATGATGGGTACTAAACAAAATAAAAATTTTAAAAATTGTGGATTTCATCTGTAATTTCATGATTTGACGATTGCATAATTTCATTTGCAATTTAGATGAAGAGGTTCATCCTCAAGTGTTTTTAGATCAACCCTGTTTGGCCAAGTTTGAGAACAGAGTCCACTTTGATACTGTCATCAAAGCCAATTTAGATGAAGAGGGTCATCTGCAATTTCATGATTTGATGATTTCGGCCTTATTTTGTTTGATATTGGTCATACTCTAAGTGGGGGTATGAATGATGAGAGAGAGAGAGAGAGAGAGAGAGCAAGAAGCATGTTTTAATTTTTTTTTTCTGGTGAGAGAGGAGAGAAGAGAGAGAAAGGAGGACGGGAGGAGAGAGAGAAGAGTTTTATTCGGTGAGGGAGAGGAGAGAGAAAGGAGGATGGGAGGAGAGAGAGAAGAGAGAGAAGGGGGAGGAGAGGAGATAGGAAAGAGTGTTTTTTCTTTTTTTTTTCCCCGTAAGAGAGGAGAGAGAGAAAAGGAGAGGGCAAGTGAGAGAGAGGAAGTTTTTTGGTTATGTGGCATGCCACATCAGCAACATGTTGATGTGGCAGTGTGAGGTGTTTTGGGTGCTGACCTATCGCTAACGCATCATCGTCCATGCATCCAGGTATTCTGTCACATCACTTCACGTCAATACTTAACGGACAGTTTGTCTCTGTTAGTAATGAATGGACTAATCTGTTATATTTTTGAAAAATTTGAGGATTTTATTGTAACATTTTAAAATTCAGAGATTAATTTGTGAATTTAGAATAAAGTTTAATAACTTAACACGTAATTTTTTCATTTTGATAAGATCCGAGGGTTGTTCCTAGAAGCAAAACAAGAAATTTAATATGGAAGCGAAGTACAAAATGTAGGGGCAGGAGTGGAGGCGGGAGCAGCAAAAGTTGTTTTATTTTTTATTTTTATTTTTTTATATCACGATTTGAATCTGAAATCATCGGATTAAGAATCAAGAAAAGAGACTTTTGATTATCAGACTATTCCCTTGAAGACACGGGAACAACAAAAGTTAACCACGTTAATAACACTTGTATGACTATTTCAGTGATTTTTAATAGTAATTTTAAAATATTTAAAAATGTATTATCAATTTTTATTTTTTTTCTCTAAAAATTACAGAGGATTGTTGGCCCTTACCTCCTGCCCTCCGCCCCGGGTTGTTCCTATTTACCCTAGAGATTTTCAAAATTAGAGATATGTCTGCCCTTGCCACAATTTCATCACATCTTTTGCGTCTAGAAATAATTATTTTAAATTAAATATTTAAAAAAAATTTCACACATTGAATTTGTCATTATCAGACTCACGGCTTCATTGTTACATTGGAATAAATTAAATAATCATTTCCTTATGTTCTATTTGTTGCGTGACTATGATTCGTTGTTTTATCATATGGTTTTTATATATGGAAATACAATTTTTCCACATCATTTAAAATTGTTCCCATCCATGGTGTTAGAGGTAGATTTTTTCTTCACAGATTCTAACTTCTTTTAAAATCAAACGATTGCTCTCAGAGATGATTTAAAACTTGAAAAAAATCGTCAGAAGGTATTCCGACAGGGAGACTCCGATACTCAAATAAAAAAAGCAATTTTCGATAGAAATGAAACAGAATAAGAGCAAGAGAGAGAGAGAGAAAGAGCTGGTAACCCTTTGACTTTTGTGTCAAGTGTCTGATCCAAGAGAACGTATCTGAATTTTGGTGTACCGAAAGCTTATATACTCGGTTGTTGTAAGAGTCGTGCGTATCCAAGGTATTACAACTCTAATTTCCTTATGAGGAAGCTTGAAAACTCGGGATTCTTCTAATCAAATATTCTCGAGAGATTTAAGATTTTTATCATTTCGGAAGTTTGATAATACGGAGAGATTTCTTTCCTCATCTAGAGGATATGTTTCATATTGACTTAGGAAACTAAGATTGACACAAGACTTAGTGGAATCTGTTCCGGAGGAGGGTGTTGAGAATGAGTAGTACGGTTATTGATAGGGTAAGTGGGTGCCGCTGGCAAAGCGACAATAGTTGGCATAGTGGTTTGTCTATCCACAGTGGATGCAGCCTTCGAGACAGTTCTAGTTCTTCTCTTTGGAGACATGATTGTTTGGCGACTCGGAATGTCTATTGAAATTATTCTGGTCTGTTCCCACGGATGGTGTCAATTTGTTAGAGGTGAGTTTTGATTCTACAAATTCTGTCTCCTTTTAACTTGAACGATTGCTCCTAGAAATAATTCAAAACCTGTAAAAAACCGCCGGAGGGTGATTCGGCGGGAGAGGCTCCGACGCTCAAGTTAAAAAGAGTGGTTTTCGATAGGAATGAAATAGACTAACAATGAGAGAGAGAGAGAGAGAAAGAGAGAGAGAGAGAGAGCTGGTAATCCTCTGACTTGTGTGTCAAGTGTCTAGCATAAAAGAGCGTACCTGGATTTCGATATGCCGAAAACTTATATACCCAGTTGTCATAAGTGTCGTGCACATTTAGAGTGTTACAACCCTAGTTTCTTTATGAAGAGACTCGAAGATCTCAGGATTTTTTAATTAAATATTCTCGAGAGATTTAAAATCTTTATTATTTAGGATATTTGACAATATGGAGAGATTTTTTTTTTCTTATTTAGAGGATGTGTTTCGTGTTGATTTAGGAAACTAAGACTAGTACAAGACTTAGTCGAATATTTTCTTTGGTCAATAAGAGCGATTGGTTTCTTAACGATGCTTGTTACTCGGGGAGTGTGCGTACGACTTCTTGCTGATAGGAGTTGTGATCGAACTCTTGTGATGTGATAGGAACAGAGTTACCTTTTGATATACCGAAGATTTTTGGAGGTCACAAACCGGTTAACTTATTGTCGATGACAATCGCTAGGTGAGTCGGTCCAAGTGGATCGAGTTGTGTCCATCTTTTGGAGAGATTAATCTCTACTTGTTGACATGTCTAGACATGACATGCCTGTTTGAATCACGAGTCTTAGAGAGCTAAACACCTTTTATATTGGGTCTTTTGATTATGTTCCATCACATGGTATTATGATACAATGATAAAATTTCAATTGTGATAAAACGCATTCCCCTATGGCGTAAAAGAATTGTTCATGCCTCAGCGGCTGCCATCAAATTAATTACTTGAGCTCCAAAGAGAGAATGTATTTAGTTATTTATTTATTTATTTATGTATAATTCTTTGAGTGTTTTCGTGCAAGTTTGTACAAGAAAAAAGCTGAGAGATTTTATTTTATTTTATTTTTTATTTTTTAAATTGACGAGTGAAAGGAAAAGACTTACTATATATATATATTTATTTTTTTTTGGGTTAGGAGATTGCGACTAGTTGCTGAATTTTGGCTCCATAATTTTTTTTGTACCCTGTCTAGAGTTATTGCCCAATTTTAAAATTTCATTTTAATTAATTTGGATTGATCCGTAATTAAACTCTCTTTCAGATGATCTCTTAACGTGATTTTTTTCATTCCCATATCAAATCAAACCAAGAATATAATTAAGGGGTCTTAGTATCATTTTCCACTGAACCAACTAGACGTTGGTACTCTATATTTTCTTTAATACTTCGTCTACTTGCTTTTGATTTTATTTTAAGGAGGAAAACATGAATTTCTTTAATTAAAAGAAATGAGGCAAAAATAAACTAGAAGTTGTTATCTTTCATGTACAAAGGAAAAACGATAAAAGAGTCTTATTCACTATAAAAAGATAGGAGTATGACTTTAACTATTTTTTTTTTTTTTGGGTTACAATATGACTTTAACTATGCACCCCTTAATGGGGCAATAATCCGTACCTTTTAAGGCATCGTGCATTGAAATATTTCCATGATAGATTACAAGTTCCTAGGACCATTCCCAGATGGGCATCCATGAGGTTTGGAGCTAGCGCCTTCACCCGATCCACTAGCTGCACTAGCCATGGCTTCGTAATATTTATTGGTGCTTGTGTTCCGGACGTCCTTTTTTCTGGTTGTCAAATGCAATCTGCAGAACCTGGAGATGCTCTATATTGAGTTCTTCAGTAGGGGCTTCCCACCAGTTTTGCATCTGGTTTGCCCTCAAGGCTTTGTTGAGCTCTTTACCTCGCTTCTTCTCCATTTCCATCTGGTTGAGCACATGATGGAGTTCAGCATTCAATTCATCCACATTGCTTCTCTATAAGGTTCAATGAGATTTATGGGTTTTATGAGTTCAGCATTCAATTCACCTAGGGTTTGGAATTTTAAAAGAAGAGCAATTTCTTTGTGACATGCATATAGATTTTCAAAGAGTTTTATGAGTTTAGTGAATACTTGTGATCGCAAAAGGCTATACAGGGTTGGCAAGCTCAAGATGAGTTATATCTCAAAAGGAATAAGTCGTGGGCTATTAGTTTATTGTATCCTAGAGGAGCATTTTAGGTAATTGATAGGGGTTAGTGAGATAACTCCCACTAACCCATATCTACCTTTAGATTACTTTTTCTCCCTGGATCTCTCTCTCACGTTTAGAGTTTGAATGGGAGACTAACCTCTCATTCTCTCCATGGATATCATCCTGAGTGTTTTTCACCATTAACGACTTCTACGAATAAGCTTGAGAGAATTATTCTCTAGAGAAAGAATATAGAAGGCATGAGAAAAATTTCGCGTAGAAAATTTTTCCCGTCACAATAATCATCGGACTGAGGATTACGGCGTTGTGATATTGCGGTGGTGATTCGATTAACATCGTAATCACTATCCCGACCGTGAGATCCGATCGAGGGACGGACGGTTTGATTGATTTTTGGGAGACTCTACACGTTGAGGTAACCCTATACCCGATCTATTTATTTTTTCGAAAATTATTATTGTGAATGCTTTCGCTGCATATGAATCAATTAAATCCAACATTGGTATCAGAGCTTGTTGGATTAATTAAAATAATTTTCGGATTTATTTTCGGGTATTAAAAATATAGGGTATAAAATTTGAGGTTCAGATCACGGATAAGTTTTGTGAATCCGACAACACTACTGTATTACCCATGATCCGTAGATCACGAAAATAATTTTTTTATAATTTTCTGAGTACGTTTAGGTCAAGAAAATTCTGATTGAAACATTCAGGCATGAATAGTGACCGAACCCTTCAACCCCAGATTTGACGAGTTTTAGATCAAATCAGTGCATGAAATTGGTAGATCCGTATTTGTCTCAGCTAGATCTATATTTTGATATATATATTGCGTGTTGTTGACACCGGAATATGAGGTTTCTGGAAATGGGTCCAAAATACCCGAATGCAAACAGTTTTGGGCGAAGAAGAAGCCTAAACAGTGCGGCGCGTGAAGGACACGCGCGATAAGGCGCATCCGGGCAGAGGGGTATGGCGCATGAGGTTCACGCGCGCGAAAAGTGCGTGAACCGGTCGGGTCATCCGGGTCAGTACGACCCGGACACGTGTCACACCCGACCCGCGCCGACCCGAGACCAGATCCGGACCGGGTTCAGGTTCCAACCCGCGCCCGGGTCCGGAACACACCCGCGCACGTGGGTCACGCGCATGCAGGCGTGTGACCCCTACGCCTGCGCGTCTGGCGCGTGCGCCGACCCACAGAGCGCGTGTGTGGGCCCGTGCCAGACGCACTGCGCTTTTGGCACGCACCAGAGGCTGTCCCCAGCGCGTGGGGACGCGCCGCCCGGCGTGTGGCGGCTCATGGGACCACCGACGAATCGTCAGGTCGTCTGGAATTGAATTTTTTTTTCAATTTTTTAGGATCCCACATTCATAAAAGTGACTTTTTGTGAGTTTTTGTACATAGAATCCTAGTCCAAATGGTGAGATGCTTTCCCGGATTGTGGTGTATGGTGTCTGTTGATTCATATGCTCATCTTGGGGTATGTATTCAAATTATTTGGGTCTTGTTGATTCGTAGGGTGCATAAAATGTGAGAATAAGTATCACAAGTCACGATTATCTCTATGACTGTTTCTAAAATTATCTTATTAGATCTTTGCAAGGGGGATAAAATTGAATGGTGATAAATACGAGATTTTTTCACTGTAGATTCAATTTGTCCTCGAGGAGCTATATCTAATTAAAATTCTGAGGTATGAGATGGTGGACTCCGGGGAGGGTACCACATCTTAGAGAGACGGGATTATGAGACATTACGTGCATGGAAGAGGAATGATGGCCGAGTTAGGGCAATCCTCCTGAGTATCATACACGATGATGTGATCCCAGTCTATAAGCAATATCCTATAGCTTTATCGGTTTGGTTCACCCTATAAAGAGTATTGTGGTGTTCTTACAGATCCTGAAATGAGAATACTGACTTATAAGTATAATAACTTATAAGAAAATGGTTGATCATATGATGATGCAACATTTGATAAAAATATTGAGTATGATCGCTGAGTTGGGAAATGTGACCGAGCCCACTTCGGATATATATTTTTTGTGCTAGATGCGATCCATTTTTTCACCTGATTCGTGAGAAATCATAAAAATCTATTTCACATACGTTGAAAGTATTCGTACTTTCACTAATGTAAATAGGTACAGTGAACTCGAGTAGGAGCATTTAGAGGCGAGTAGGCCATACTCGGGTTATGCTTATACGGTGGAGTCAAGCAAGGACTCCTATGGGACTCGAGATTCAGGTAAGAAGAAAACATCTGAGAAAACCAATAATAATAATGCACAGCAAGAAGGAGTTGGATACGACCAAGGTATAGTGCTACATCCGTAGTAGACTTGGTCATTTCGCTCGTGAGTGCAAGGAGTGAAAATTATCTCTTCTTTCTTTATGTGGTTTGAGATGCTCATTGTTTTCTCTCCTTCGTGGGTTATGAATACAGGAGCAACCGACCACGTAGCTCGAGATAGGAGCGCGCTTATATAGTTCCGCCTAGTGAGTCCTCAAGTAGGAGGATTTACGTACAGAAATGGAGTGTTTGTCGACATTAGAGGGAGTAGTTCTTGCAAATTGGAGTTGCAAAGTTGCTAGACTCTATATGCTCTTTACGCTTCGAATGTTCGACGGAACTTGATTTTAGTCTAGGATATGCTCTGTTGATTTGGAAATTTTAAAGTTTCCATTTATTACGACAATTCTTTGATTGGTTCTATTTTTGTCCGTGAAGGACTGAATGCACTGAAAGTGATTCTTTTCAATGGTATTTCTTGTTATCCTCTTAGTGAGAGAGAGGATGAACCGGTTGGCAGTGAGTGGTCTGTAGAACCCGCTAACCAGTCTTGCTTATATGGCAAACTTACAAGAAAAACCATTTGACAATGCAATGAGGGTTGGGATTCCATTACAGTCGGTTCACTCCAACATCTGTGGCCTTATAAACGTGAGAACCTGAAATGGTGTTGGGTACTCTATTACGTTCATAGATAATTACACGCGTTTCGGTTACATCTATCTAATCTCGCGCAAGTTTGAGGCATTGAGGTGCCTCAGGAGGTTACTAGCGAGGTTGAGAATCAGTTAGACTTGAGAGTAGAGACTCTCAGAACCGAATGAGAGCGTGAGTATTTGTCTGAAGAGTTTTGTTTTAAGAAGGGCATTGCGAGAAACTGATTATTCTTTGCTACTCAGTGGAGTAGAGTAGCTGCAAGAGAGGAATAAGACTTTGTTTGAGACAGTGAGGTCGATGATGGCGCGTGCTAGTTTGCACGTTTCCCATTAGGGAGATGCGCTATAGGCTGCAGCCTACGTCCTCAATCGTGTTCTATTGAAGTCCGTAGTCAGTACTCCATATGAGCTTTGGACAGAGAGGTAGCCTGACCTTAGCCATTTGAGATTATGGGGTTGTATCATGTATGTTCATTATTTCTCGCATTTACATGGCGAGTTAGGCCTGCGAGAAAAGAAATGTGTCTCTATGAGATACTCAGAACACTCCGAGGGGAATGTGTTCTAGGTGAGCGTACGGACGACACTCTTATTGAGATTGAGTCTCATGATGCCGAATTTCTTGAAAATGATTTCCCTATGAGAGGTGAAATCAATTGGGACTTCACCTTCTATCAGATGGATGAACGTAGTGATTTAGTTGATCCCAGTAGCAGGACCCAAGAATTCATTACGGATTTTGGTCCTAGTCGGAGCAATCCATCTAGAGGTAAAAAAGTTTCCCCTCCTCTTAAGAGTAGTTGAGAACGCGTAGCTAACCGTCACTTCCCGATTGAGGGAGAGGCTCTCAGTGTGACTCTTGAGGATTACGAGAAACCTTTTAACAGTCCTAGAGGTTCTTGAGGGTTTTGTTGAAGACTATTGATTAAAGGCCATGGGTAAAAGGAGTTAATGAGAATCAACGGGATCTAGAATCTAGTTGATTTGGCTGAGGGTAGTAGGGCCGTTGGGAACATGTGGGTTTTCAACATCAAGAAAAAGGCCGACGGATCGGTATAAAGGTATAAAGCCTGTCTGATAACCAGGGGTTACTCAGACTAAGGATGAGATTACCTCGTTCCATTTAATTTTTAGCAATTGTCGTGGACATGATATGGATCTGGAGTGAGATCAGATGAACATTAAGACTATTCTCCTGAGTTGGAGTTTTGGATGAGAAGATTTACAAAGAACGGGTCATCTGGCTTTATTCTTGTAGATCTGGATGATAAGGTTTGTCGACTTCGGAAGTTGACATACGACATTAATCATCAATCCAGGCAGTGGCGTTTGAGATTTCACGAGGACGTGATATCTCACGGTTTTATGATGACCGAGCAGAATCATCGCGTATACTTTTTACGTTCTTTTGATTCTTTTGTGATCATGTCATTATATGAATGACATTCTGTTAACTGGGAACAACAGAGAGTATCTGATGACCACGATGACGTGGACATTGTCGAATCTTGATGTGAAGAACATGGGTGAGACTTAGTTCTTTCTCGAAATTAAGATCCAGAGGGATCGCTCGAGATAGGTGTTGACTTTTTCACAGGAGTCCAACATCAAGGGAGTTCTCGAGTACTTCGAGAAGATCAATTACGACCCTAAAGATACTCTTATCGCTAAAAGGTTAAAACCTAATTCTTGACATGTGCCCTAAGACTCAGAAAAGGACAAGGGAAATGAGTAGAATCTCTTGTTCCAGTGCATTAAGTATTCTGATGTATGCAGTGTCGCATACACGATCAGACGTTTGCAATGCAGTTAGTATGGCAATTAGGTATCGATCGAATCCTAGAGGGGATCACTGGAGAGCAGTGAAAGGATTCCGAGATATCTCGAGGGAACTGCGGACCTCTCTTTATGTTACGGAGGAGGTGATTTGCATGTTGATGGGTATTCAGATACAAACTGGGTTGGTAATTTGAATGTATGCAAATCGATATCAGGTTTTTGCTGTTTTGGAGTAGCAAGAAGCAAACTCGTATATCTCTATCTACAATAGAAACTGAGCTAGTGAGATGCTCAGTGGCAATTCAGGAGAATGTTTGGCTCCAGAGTTTTTTCTGGATTACTTAGGGGTTATGGCAAACAGTGGGAGACCAGTGATGATTTATTGAGGAAATCAGGTTGTCATTGTCCACATCTGAGAGTCTAAGTATCACAGTAAGTCCAAACACATTGATACCTAATATCACGTTATGAGAGACATTACCGAGAAGGGTGAAGTGACAAATTAAGTACATTACTATACAGCGTGTTGACTGATCCCTTCAATAAACCCATTGTGAGATATTCCTGTATGAGATATAGGAATCATAGGGCTTGCATGTATATTGAAATTTCTCACATTGTACTGATACTTATTGTTATATATATATATGACATGTGTGCATGATTGAGTCACTTATTTATTGCACTATTTTATTGTCATATATCTTGTGATTTGTTGTGATAAATGATATGTCAGGCAGACGTGGTTGACTCTCTCACATGAGTGACCACCTCCAGCTCTGAGTGAGCAGAGATGAGACGGTTTCTAGTTGTAAGAGGCTTTGAGAGTGACCCTATTAGAACATAAGTCGCCCTGATATGTGTTCAGGATGAGATCATATGCGATATGATCAGCATGAACGTACCCACATCCATGTTGCCCGTAAGTAGCCAGATTTGAGATCTCAGATATCACTTGCAACTAGTGATATTGTCTCTGAGATATTGTCTCTGAGATCTCTAGGTAAAGTCTTATGTATAGACTGAGTTCCATACCTGCACAGTGTTAGAGAAATCTGACATATGCCCTTTGAGAGATGGGAGAATAATACTGTGGCACGCGTTTCATACCGCGTGTAATATGATGACCAGGGATAGTGAGAGCATTATTTGAGACACTGATATGATTTTGATTCTCGTTCCCACTATGTGAGATCCGAGATCCATTGGGTGGGATCTCTTGTACCCTTATCACTTACGACTGTTTTTAGAAGTCTTGACTCAGTGTTGTTACTTTAGTTTGTTTACCGATAGTCCGGAAGATAATTTGAGGTCTGAGGGACAGGTCTAGGAAAGCAACTAAATTGAGAGTAATAGATTCAAGTTTGGGAAAAAGAAGACCAATTGACATTACATCATTGTGTTGTATTCACCCGCATGCCTATTATGCTTATCCATGTTGGGATATAGTATAATAGTGGATACACAGTCGAGCGTTTATTGGGGATTACTTTCGATGAGGAAAGTAGTTCGATGGATGTAATTAGTCTTGGATTTAGGGTGCAGCGAGTTCTTTTGATACTAACGATGGCTTCTCGATCATCCTAACAGGTATATTGAGATGTCTTTGCTTACAGGTGTACTCGCAGGTCGCACGACGCCCAATCCTGTATGAAAGTCCAGCAGGGTGATATGATCGCATGAGTTGTGATCTTGTGACGAACACAAAATGCCCTCAAGTGCAAGTGAGAGATATTAGTTTATTGTGCCTTAAATGGGTGTTTTAAATAATTGATAAGGTTAGTAGGATAACTCCCACTAACCCATAACTACCTTTAGACTACTTTTTCTCCCTGGATCTCTCTCTCACGTTTAGAGTTTGAATGGGAGACTAACCTCTCCCTCTCTCCATGGATATCATCCTGAGTTTTTTCCACCATTGATGACTTCTACGAGTAAGCTTGAGAGAATTATTCTCTAGAGAGAGAATATAGAGGGTATGAGAAAAATTTCGCGTAGGGAATTTTTTCCGTCACAATAATCGCCGGGCTGAGGGTTATGGCGTTGTGATATTGCGGTGGTGATTCGATTAACATCGTGATCACCATCCCGACCGTGAGATCCGATCGAGGGACGGACGGTTTGATTGATTTTTGGGAGACTCTACACGTTGAGGTAACCATATACCCGATCTATTTATTTTTTTTAAAATTATTATTGTGAATGCTTCCGCTACATATGAATCAATTAAATCCAATATGGGCTGTTACTGTTAGAAAGGGGATGCGGGTCCGCCCATGAAGGCAGACCTACATACCCATTCTGTGAAGTTTGAATTCAAATAAATAGGGGAGGGGTGGTTAATTGAGAATAACCCCCAACTCCCCATGATAACTCCCCCATCTTTCTCTCACTTTTTTAGTGGTTACAATGATTAAAAAAAAGAGAAAATGAAGTTCTATTCTCTTCTTGAAAAAAGGTTATGGAAAGAGATAAAATCAATGGCACATTGCCATTTTTTGTGAAAAACAAAACAAACCCAAGTGATAGAGAGAATGAAATATAGAGAAGAGAGAGGCTTTACACTTGATGATCATTACATTCACAAGGTGGCATTTGGATTGTGAAAATTAGGAGGTGATCCAAATCCGCGACATCTTTTAGGCATAGAATACCTATCAGTAAAAAAGGTAAGTGATTCAACCTAATTTTTGATTCGGGCAATATCCACATTAAATATTTTTGTTGATTTCTATGAAAATCATCATTGATATCAGAGCATGCATAGGTTGTTTCCTATCTAATTTGGGTGTTTAAAAAATTAAAAATACCATGCATGATCTTAGAGGTTCATTAATAGTATCTTGAAATTGGCTTATCGAAATGTTCTTAATTTTATACTATAAAATGCTTATGAGATATAGATTTGATCTGTAAAATTTTTCATGCAACAGATGTGTATATTAAATGATATTACAAATCGTAACCGAAATTTAATGTACTCATAATTTTTAAAATACTAAATTTTGTGATATGAAATTTATATGATTAGTTTTTTTATGAAAAATGCTTTCCAACCATATAAAGATCTCAAAAAATGATTAAGAATTGAGAGAGATATGACTTGTCAAAAATTTGTTCGAAATCTGAAAATTTAGGAAAGAAAATGAACAGTAAAATGTTCAATCCCACTCTCGGCAACGACAAATGTAATCCACCCCTAGGTTAAAGAAATCTGATTAAAAATCTGAGACCATCATTGAACTCAGAGACATTAAAAATGGGGGAGTAGCCAAAATATGGTGAACCATAGTAGCCAGGAAGGCGGCGAGTGGCCTTCGCGCGCTATTGTAGACGTGTGAAAGTCACATAGAACTTTGTTTTCTGACATTTAGATCCTTTTGACCCGTGGGAGCACATGGAGGGCTTATTTTGGTCCTAATTTTCTTCAAAATAAATTTTATATTTATTTTGATTTTTCTGTAATTTATAATTTACTTTTCGGAGATGAAAAATATTTTTTTTATTATTAAATCAATGAATGTTAGAAAATTACGAAAAATAGTTTTTCAGTTTGAAAAATTTTGGAAAATTTTTATGAGTCTAAAAACTCATTTTAGATTTTTCTGTGAATTTTAATATATTTTCCAGAGTTGAAAATTATTATTTATTGATTTATAATCAATAAATAATAGAAAATTACATAAAAATCATTTTTCTGTTCTAGAAAATTCTGAAAAATTTTGGTGGGACTAGAAAATTATTATCTTAATTTTGGCTACTTTAGTGTAAATTGTTTATACTCGTTTTAATTTTATGCTCTTTTTTATATATGAAAATTTTATTTTTTTAACATAAAATTGTTTGATGATTGAATATATTATTTAAAATAAATAATTTTGTTATTTATTATAATATTATGGTTGGCTATGTGTCTAACCTAATATTGTTCTCATTTTCAGAAAAATGGTAATAATCGAACGTATTTTTGGAGAACTTCTAAGCCTCTGGGGAAGGGAAAAAGATTTGAGAAGTTCAGAACGTTTAATGAAGTTGGGTCAAATGTTGACGTACAAGATGGATCAATCTCATTCTTTGCTAGATCATTTAAAGATCATGGAGCAAAAACACTTAGAACTCATTCAGCTTGGTTATTCCTTTTGGAGGGATGACGTGTATATACTGAGAAATTCTCTGCCTCCCTTTTGGGCTAACGTGGTTGATAAGTTACTTGTCGAGAATGAACACATGATTTTTGATGTTGTAAAGCCAATATTAATAGAAATATGGAGAATCAAGAATCTAGAGACCCAAGTAAAGAAAAGGTTTTCCCAAAGTATGAATAGTTCCCCAAATGCTATAAGGAGGTTCGCTTCTAGGGATAGTCTATCTAAGAGAATTGTAAACATGGTATCACGAATGGATGTATTTTGAACTAGATAATTCATTTTTATATTCTTTCTTTAGTATATAATGAATGTTTGATTAAGATCATGATCATATAATAGATGTACGTTCGAAATTTTAATTTCTTTTAAATATATGTCTGTTATGTTCATTATTGATGATCATGTATGCAAAAGGACTTGTATGGTCTTTCTCTTGAATATAAATTTTGGATTGGTAGAATTTAGTAATTCTTATCCAAAATTGAAATGTTATTTTAAATACTTAGTGTATTTAAGTGAGAGGTTTTAAATTGGCAGAATTTAAGTAATTCTCACATAAAACTTTTAGGATTTTGTAATTTTAAATTAAATTCGTGATAGTGATACATTAGAACCATAGATGATGATTCGGAACATAGTGAACTTTCGATTCTATATATAATGTTAACCTGTAACAGATATTAATTTTGGAGTACAAAATTATGTATATGATATGAGCATTAGTACGTATATCTACCCTCTTAGAAAACCCAAACTATAGCATTAAAATCCTTTATAGAATATTTGAATAAAAGTGACAATTTGAATGGCGACGATGGTAAGATATAACGGCATAAAATATGAAATATACTGAAAGAATAATATGCTTTGGAAGGCATCATACATGTCATGTAGGACCCTGGAGTGGGCAATGCCGCTTTGTAAGGGAGAGAACTGGATGCTAACCAGGTGTGAAAAATGATAGATTCTATTACCCGAGAGATCCTAGTTAACTTTCAGATTGAAGACATGATACTTGAGTATGAACAATATTTTGACTGCTCATGACATTAGGGTGTATTTCAAAGAGATACAGAGATACCAGTGACTCATTTTAGACAGTTGATCATGAAATTTGATACCTATAAAAGGCAACGTGATCATAGTATCAAACGGTTTTTGAGGGTCATGTCTAACATGATTAGAGAGTGGGAGTCAGCTGGTCATGTTCTCTCCAATAAACAAAAAGTTCAAATCTTGATCCGACTCTTTCCTATCGAGTGGGAATACCTGAAAGTCAGTTTGATTAACAATGATAGTGTGAAGATTTTCTCGAACATTGCTCTCCACGTCGAGCTTAAGGATAAACAGTTTTGTGCTGTAAGATTCATGGCTGATACTTTTGTTAAAGAATATAGTTCTAAGAGAGTTTCGGACTCTAAATATTAGAGGAATTAGAACAAAAGTAAAGAAGAAAATGAGACTGTAGACTGATAATAAAAGAACAATCCTAGATATAAGAGCAGATAGGAAGATATTTATGAGTTTTTCGTCGATTGATTTCTGGTAGTAGATAGTATGTGAAGAACAATACAAAAGTGAATGTTAGAGGAGGTGGCACTTGTAAACTGCAGTTACGAAGTGGCCGAATTATCATTTCACATGTTGTTATCTAAATATAAGAAATTTGACGGTATCTTATCTGTTCTTGTTCTTTTAGAATTTGAGTATAATTTGAACTTTTAGAGATATATGGTTGATTTGTATTTAAATGACATGTGTAGTGGTTTTGGACAGTTTGCAAATGGTTTCATCATTTTGTAAATTTTGATAATGTGACACGACAACTTGGTCACATTGGGACAAGACAGGATAAATAAATTAGCAAGAGTGGAACTATTGGGTTTACTCACAAAATTCATTTTATTAACGTCTGAATGTTGTCTTGACAGCAAAATGATGAGAAAACTGTTTGGAAAAGCCATACGGAATAAATTTCCATTGTATTTGATCCATTCAAACATTCGTGATCTAATAAATATGAAGAGCACGCATGGAATTTTGTATTTCATTACATTTATTGATGATTTCATGTGTTTAACCATATCTGTTTAATTTCTCACAAGTCTCAAACATATAAGTGCTTTAGACATTATATGAGAGAGATAGAGAATTAGAGAGATAGATGGCGTGAATATCTATCAGATCAATTTAAAGATCTGGGTAATGAAAGAGACATAATCTGATATTTGACAATTCCTTAGACACCTCGGCAGAGTGGTGTTATAATGATAAGGAATAGAACAATGTTGGATATGATGAGATCCATGATGATACAGGTTCACTTGTCGATTTCCTTTTGGGGAGATATTTTGTTGACTGTAACTTTTGTTCTGAACAAAATGCCTTTAAAGGCGGTACCAATGACATGACATAAACTTTTGACTGGTAAAAGGTCGTGTCTCAGTGACTCGAGACTTTGGGGATCAATAGTCTATATTTTGAGATTTTTCCGATAAGTTTGGAAAAATTGGGTCTCTATAGAAGTAAGAATACTTTTATAAGATACTTCGACCAGTCTAAAAGTTAAGTATTCATTTGTGAGTAAGAAGATGGTATTACGATAAAGATTAGATCATGGATGTCACATTTCTGAAGAATGATTTTCCTAACAAAGGTGACGTGAAGGATATAGAGTTATTATTTGAATTAATTAATTCAAATGATAACTTTGTCTATTGTGGATTGTTAGAATGGTGATGATCCCAGTGGGAGGGATTTAAAATCTAACGATTTAAGTGTGTTGCAGACTTAGAAAAGTGTTAGGAAAAACGTGTCTAAGCGTCACTTGGGGATTGAAGGGCACGCATTTGTTGTTTCTTCAGAAGATGAAGAAGAGATTCAGAATGTATATAAAATTCTATCATGTCCCATCAAGGGTGAATGGAAAAGGAATGGAAGAAAAATAGGAGTCAATGAATTCCAACCATGTATGGGAATTGGTTAAACTTATATTAGGACGCTAAATTATTGAGAGCAATTAGATTCTCAAAACCAAGCATAGAGTAGATAGAACTATTTGGAGATAAAAGGTTTAACTGGTGGTAGAAGGTTATACTCAATAAAAGAGTGATGATTATTTTCCAGTAGTGAGATTTATCTTCATTCACGTGTAGTTGGCAATATTGGTCAATTTGGATTTAGAATTACGTCAGTTAGATGTGAAGACTGCCTTCCTCAGTGGTGAACTTAAAGAAGTAGCTTGTATGGTACAACTAGAAGGTTTTGTCATTAAAGGCCAAGTAGAACAATTGATAGTCTTAAGTAGTCTTCGAGACAATGATATTTGAGATTTCATAGAGATGTGCTCTCTTATGACTTCGTCATGATAGATGAAAACCATTATTTCTATTTAGAAAAGTCCATTGATGAGTTTGTAATTCTATCATTATATGTTAATGACATATTGTTAACGGTGAATGATAAGGAGTATGACCTTCGAGATGAAGGATATAGGTAAAACAGATTGGGAATTGAATTCTAGAGAAATCGTTCCAGGAGATTACTGGAGTTATCTCAAAAGTCTTATATTATAAAGACTCTAGAAAGGTTCAGCTTAAAAGATTGAAAACCCACTAATACTCCTGTGATTATAGGTGATAGTTCAAGAGATGACATATGCCATAAAACTCCTAATGAATAGATGAAATGTCCGAAACACCGTATTCTAGTACAGTTGGGAATTTGAAGTACGCTATGATGTGTACTCATTCCGATATTTGTCATGCTATGAGTTTTGGTTGACAGATATCTATCAAATATAGATAGAATGATTGGATTGTAGTGAAAAGAATATTAGGATATCCGAGCAGAACTGCAAACTATTTCTTTCCTTATTAAGGAAATGATCTAGTATTGAAAGGATACACGAATATTCATTGGGGAGGAGATTTGCATGAGAAAAAATCTGCCTCCGGTTATGTTTGCTTGCTCATTGATAGCGTTATCTCGTAAAGAAGCAAGAAACAAACTCGTGTATCACTTTCTATGGTGGAAGCAGATTTGTAGTCAATGGTTCAGCAGTTAAAAAAATGAGTTTGGTTAAACGGATGTTGCAATATTTGGAGTAGTAAGCAACTTAGTGAGAGATTGACGATTCATTGTGATAATCGATCAGCTATTGCTTACGTGTAAGACTCTAAATATAATAGCAAAACCAAATATAGACACAAATATCAGTTTTGTCAGAGACATGATTGAAAAGAGAGGAATGACATTGAGATATGTATCTATGCATTTGGTAGTGACTTGTCATTTTTCGAAGGCCAATGCCTAAAGACATGTTTGTGAGACATGTTAGATGATATGGATTGCATAGATTGTAACAGTATTTGTTACTGTGGCAGTGATTATGATTATATATAGAAAGTATATACGTTATAATGCTCATATTTATTGACATTTGAATTTTGTTTTTGTGTCCAAAATTTTTGTGTCTGAAATTAAAAGTATGTCGGGCAAGTTTTGAGATTGGCCCACTCACACGAGCAATCGCCTCTAATGTCTGTGTGAAATGTAGAGATGCATATTAATTTGTGATGGATTAACACAGATACAAGCCTCCTTAGTTAAAATACTAAGATGAGATTACCAGTTATTATACTACGTATAAGGTAATCGAAATGGATTCCCCACAATCCTTTAAACTTGATGAATAGCTAGGTATGGGTTTTCCTTGATATTGTGAGATGTTGGAGGACTTGTAAGAAGAAAACTCATGTCAAGTATTGTGTATATTTGGACTAAGACCTGTACGATGTGTTATTTTAGAAAAGAAGACATATGTTTTCAAATGGAAAGAAAAGTATCGTAGCACGTGTTTCATACCACGTGTGCTTACATGACTATATGAGTAATGAGATAATACATCTCTCTTCATCTCATTATGTCCATCTCATTGTGTGAAACTCAGAAATTTATGCTTAGCCTCAAATTATACCTTTAGGACTTTTGTCTGTTTCTTGAAATTTTATTTTAGTATTGTTACTTTAGCATGTTACCAAGAAATCATGGATGATTCGGTTTGGCGGTACATGTCTAGGAAAGCAGCTAATATAAAGTTAAAAGTTAATAGTATGAAAGGAAGACTCTCTTTGACTGACACATTACTCTGTATTCACAAATCAGTCTATTATGTCTTTAACTTAGTGTTTAGAGACTTAATTGTGAATACATGATTGGATTAGAGTCAAGTATACTCTCACATTGTTTGGAGGGATGAGAGATACGTTGACTGTGTCGAATAAAAGAGGTCTGAGATATAGCAGGATATGATATCCTCTTCACCACTTTGACGATAAGCTTCTATATATCCTTAATCGGTGTATAGTTTTAGAGTTCTTGGTATTTTCGTAGGTCACACAGTCCTCTTGTATGTATGAAATTGATGATATTTGATAGTCATGATCATTCTATATGCGGTTCTAGCTCTCATGTGCGAGTGGGAGATATTAGAAAAAGGATACGGGTCCGACCATGAGGGCAGACCCACATACCTATTCTGTGAAGTTTGAATTCAAATAAATGGGGGAGGGGTAATTAATTGAGAATAACTTCCCAACTCCCCGTTATAACTCCCCCCTCTGTCTCTCTCTCTCACTTTTTTAGTGGTTACAATGATTAAAAAAAAAAAAGAGAAAATGAAGTTTTATTCTCTTCTTGAAAAAAGGTTACGAAAAGAGTCAAAATCAAAAATGACACATTGCCATTTTTGTGAAAAACAAAACAAACCCAAGTGAGAGAGAGAGTGAAATATAGAGAAGAGAGACACTTTACACTTGATGATCATTACATTCACAAAGTGGCATTTGGATTGTGAAATTTAGGAGGTGATCTGAATCCGTGACATCTTTTCGGCCTAGAATACCCATCCATCAAAGAGGTAAGTGATCCAACCAAATTTTCGATTCGGACAATATCCGCATGAAATATTTTTGTTGATTTCTATGAAAATCATCATGGGCTAATGAATAACAGTGTTAAATCTTTTAATCAAGTTTTATATTTAAAACTTAGAACGAAAAAACTATATTATGAGAGTTTCTCTCTAAATTGAGTTCGATAGCATTCGAATTGGATTAATTATATTATGGTTAGTTTCGGATACCGATTGGTTATTAAAAAAAAAAAATCTCAAAAGGAATACTTTATAACTGCGAGCAGTCTGGCCATTAATTCTTATGAGAAATTAAAATCAACTAATCAAACAACTAGAGCTTACCTTAGAATTTTAAGTGGTAAAATCTAAACCCGGGTAGTCAACCAATCTTGCATCTCTTCAACTATTGGTTTTGTTAGTTTGCATTCAATTAGCTTTAGTTTTGTTTTAATTTTTACTCTTCACCCCTTTTACAACGCCTAATCATTAACAACTTGGAAACTTGATTTAGTAATTGATCATCAAATTCTCTATGGGAATGATATCATTGCTCCACACACTACGTGCACATGACCTATGCAGTTGCAAAATTAGAAAGAACATGACTCCCAAACTAAATGGTCATAGGGCACAAGGAGGAGAGACAACCTCTCAAGGTTTGCAATGATTTAGCCATAGAATTTAGAACATTCTCTCACTACTAGCAAACCGAGTTTCAGCAATAAAAATTAGCGACGGATTATTATTCGTTATTAATTAACAGTAATTAGCAATAGAATTGTGATCAATTAGCGACGGACCATTTAGGAACAGAATTAGATACGAAAAAATCCGTCGTAAAAAAATCTGTCGCTAATTTATCAGTAAAAATGACGCGAAATTATTGCTCGCGAATTAGCAAAGGAATTAACAATGGAAAATCTATCGGAAATAATTTCATCGCTAATCCGATGCTAATTTCAAAGGATTAGTGACAGAATTAATTTCGTCACTAAATCTTACCATCGGTATTTTTTTTTTAAAATTAGGTTATTGTATTTTTATTAAATATAATTTTATATTTTTATTAAATGTAATTGTGTATTTTATTGAATATACTTTTATATTTTCTATTTTTAATAAATTAGGGTATTATTTTTTATTAAATATAATTTTGTATTTTTATTGAATATAATTTTGTATTTTATACTTTTTTTATTAAATTAGGGTATTGTTTTATTAAAAAAAATCTTAAAAAACAAACTAATAAAAAAAGAATAAAAAATAAAATAAAAAAGAATAGAAAATAAAAAAAAAAAAGACAAAAAAACAAAAAAAACAAAAAAAAAAAACAAAAAAAAGTAAAAGAAAGGGGGTTCCCCGTGCATGTGGGCGGTGGAACTGCCCTTTTTTATTTTTTTATTTTGTTTTTTTTTTATTTTTTATTCTTTTGTTTTTTTATTTTTTTTTTTATGTTTTTATAACTACCATTATATTATTATTAATTACCCTAAACCACTATATTTTAGTTATCAGTAAAGTTATCATTATCATAAAAAAATAAAAAAAAAACAAAAAAACCAAGAAAAAGAAGTTAAAAATAGGGGCGGTTCCACCGCGCATGTGCGCGGTAGAGCCGCCCCTTTTTTATTTTTAATTATTTTTTATTTTGTATTTTTTATTCTTTTATTTTTTTATTTTTTTATTTTTTATATTTTTATCACTATCATTATATTACTATTAATTACCCTAAACCAAACTTACTATTATCATAAAAAAATAAGAAAATAAAAAAATAAAATACAAAATAAAAAAAAATTAAAAATAGGAGGGCGTTTCCACCGTGCATGTGTCGCGATGGAACCACCCTTATTCTTTTTTTATTTTTTTATTTTGTTTTAAAATTATTTTATGTTTTTATTACATATAATTTTATGTTTTTATTAAATATGATTTTATATTTTTATTAAAAATAATTTTTTGTTTTTATTAAATATAATTTTGTGTTTTTATTAAATATAATTTTGTGTTTTTATTAAATATAATTTTATGTTTTTATTAAATATAATTTTGTGTTTTTATTAAATATAATTTTATGTTTTTATTAAATATAATTTTGTGTTTTTAATAAATATAATTTTATGTTTTTATTAAATATTATTTTGTGTTTTTGTTAAATATAATTATTTTTATTAAATATAATTTTGTATTTTTATTAAATATAATTTTTTGTTTTTATTAAATAATATTTTGTGTTTTTATTAAATATAATTTTTTTGTTTTTAGTAAATATAATTTGGCATTTTTATTAAATATAATTTTGTGTTTTTATTAAAAATAATTTTATATTGTTTAAATATAATTTAATATTTTTATTAAACAAAATTTTATATTTTTTAAATTAGGGTATTGTATTTTTAATATTGAGAGTTAGAAATAAAGTATAGAAATAGAAAAAAAATAAACGAATAACACAAAGGTGATGGTGGCATGGTGGTTAAAACTCTCAATATCTCTCTCTCACACCCACATTCGAACCTGGGTATGAGTATTTTTACAACAAATTAAAAGCAGGCAAGCGATTGGGCTGGGCCTGGGACAGGTGGGTGTGAGGGCGGGCGGGTCGGGTTGGGCAGCCGGGTCGATCACTCGGGCACGTACACTTAGGCTCTTGTTCACTTTAGCGACGGAAATATTTTCGTCGGTAATTAGAAATAATTAGAAAAAATAAAAAATTAAATTATCGATGGATTATTAACGATAGAAATATTTTCATCGCTAATTAGCGACGGATTAGCAACGAATTTTCTTAACAATGAAAAATTTTCATTACTAAATTAACGAAGTGACTTTCAGCGACGGAATTTTTCGTCGCTAATTTTCCATCGATAATAATTTTGGCGACGAAAATTTGAATATCAACGATGGATATTTTAATTATTGATACCCGTTTTTCTTGTAGTGTCTCCGCTATAAATAAAATTGAGGGATATCAAGTCGAATTGATCAAATATATTGAACCCCAATTATACTTTGTAGAATTACAAAGAAAAATGGCATCCAGTATTACTGGCCATCGCCATTTGTTCTTCCCATCTCTCTAAGTTTATCTTTTCAGGAAAGTATATTAGTTGCACATATTCTGGATAGATTGATTTTCCATTTTGGAACCTAGCTAAGTTGTAATGCATGAAAAGTGTAGTGCCTTTGCAGCAAATGAGTTGCTCTCAACTCTATTACTCATATATACAATATTTATTGACGTGACTATCATGCATATGCTAAAGGTAGCAATACACCATTGTGTCTGTCTCTTTCTTACCAAAAGTAATGTTCTAAATTTCTCCATTCTAATTAAAAATTTCTTTTTATATAAAAGTGGCTCAATTTTGTCATAATTCCGATATCATTCGACTTACAGAACTAGTATTTGATATTCTCAACCCGTCACCGTAGAATTTTTAGTATTTGATATTCTCAACCCGTCAACGTAGAATTTTTAGTGTTGCAAAATCAATTAAGTCTAAATGATCGAAATATTGTATGGAGATTTTAGTTCAATTTAGCTTATTTTTTTATTTATTTTTATTTTTTATTCGCAAATATATATATATTATTGGAGGTGGGTTTGGATTCATAGATGATGGTTCTGCTGACTCGAACGAGGATGATTTAGCTGTCAGGAAGTCACGATTGATGGAACCTGCAAAAGACTGCTAGAGAATACTCCGATGGGGGAGACTCCGATACTCAAGTTAGAGAGTAGTTTTCGAGAGAAAAAAACAGATTGAGAGAAGTCTCCGTCAATGTGTAATGTAAGTTTAGAGGAAAAGAGTCGTGCACCTAGTTGATGGACCTCATATGAATATATATAGATTCCTAGCATAAGAGCCGTGCGTTTGCAGGATGTTAAAACCTTAGTTTCCTTTTTAAGGTGTCCTGAGATCTTGGGGATCATAGTGAAAAGATTTTAATGATATTGGATTAGAATACCTTCGATGGTCGTTGGGATTTTTTTCCGCTTGTTTGAGGTTTTCTAGTGATTCACAGGGGATTCTTTCCTCATTTACAGGGGAAGTGAATATTTTCCTTAGTGAATGGGTGGCGATCACCAATCGCTATGAGAATACCTTGATCAGATAATGGTCTATCGACCAGTTGGTAGTTAGTAGAGAGAGTGTGTGTGTGTGTGTATGGGCTGCGTCTAATTGTTTGGGGAGATAAATCCCATTGGTAGGTTAGGGTAACATTGGGCCATTCGGAGAGATGGATTCCAAGATAGGTCAGGGCGATATTGGCCCGTTTGGGAAGACAGATCCCAGTAATAGGTTATGGTGCAATCGGGCAGATATCAACTGCTTGAGTGATTGGGTTGTTAAGTGTTGTTAGTTGAATGGGGCTCGTTCTAGACCCAACACGACTTGGGCCTTTTTGGCCATGTACCATCATAAATTATTGAAAGATAACAAATAAAGTGTAGAGATTGTAATAGCGCATTATACTTCATAATGTTCATCTATTCCGTTTTACCATAATTAATTAAAACAAAAAACACCTAAAACTCTCTCTTTCTTACTTGCCCTTAAACTCTCTCTCTCTCTCTCTCTCGCTTGCCAACCGCTCGTTCTTGCACATCTCTCGATCGATTGTTCGAGCAGCTCTCTTACGCTGCTCGATCAGGTAAGTATTCACTTCCCTTTCTCTTCCACCCTCCCTCTCTCTCTATCCCTCTCCCTTCTACGCTACAAACCTCTCTTTCCTGCTTCCTAGCTCTCTCTCTTCTCCCCTACTTCCCCTCTATCTTGCTATTCTAGGTCAACTTCTGCACATCCTTCTTTCTCTCTCTCCCCACCACTAGATGGCCCTAGATCTGTCCCCCAACATAACCTTCGACTTAGATCTGTCCCCATCTTGCTCAGATCTTTTCGCAGAAGTCCCACTACCGTCGAAAATCCCAGATCTGCTTCCCTCTCGTCCGATCCCTCACTTGATGACCCCAAATCTATCCTTCATCTTGTCTGATCGCACCCCCCAAATCTATTTCCATATCTATCTATTTCTTTCTCTCTCCCGCTTTTTCTCTGCTTACCTCCATGTTCACCGACCTTGATCGCACCTTCGTCACTATCCCCTCTCTTCCCCCTTCGTCACTTACACCTTCCGTGGTTGGCCCTCGCCCAAATTGCCTGTCTTTGATCTGCCTTCCTCTATCTTCAATCTACCCCAGCAATAACCTCCATCACCGTCCCTCAATCCTCCTTCCTTGTTCGTGCTCCGCCTCTTCCCCCATCCCCACTGTTCCCCCTTGTTATTATTATTATTAATATTATTATTGTTATTGATTTGCATCTGCCTATCTCCCTAACACCCATTACTTTTATTAGCATTATTATAATTATAATAATTATTATTAATATTAGCAGTAATATTAGCATTATTATATTGTTGTTGTTGCTTGTATATTATTAACATTGTTATTGTTATTCATTATTGTCATTGTTAGTTATTTATTTATTTGCTAGTATGTATTATTTGTTTACATTATTTATTTAGTAATTGTATTTGCAATAGTACTATCACTAGCATTAGTATCAATATTATTATTATTACTATAAATATATTGTTATGGATTTAAAACTATTAAAATATAAAATTTTCCAAACTCATAGTGGTATAATTGTAATATAAAATTTAGTACTTTATTATTAATGTAGATATATATATATATAGTTTTTTTTGTTTTATATTATTATTTGAAGAACTCCGTCACAGTCGGTCCCAAATCCGGATAAAATAGTAGGGTTGCGGTAGTTTAATAGCCAGCGTAAAAATCTTTTGTCAAATTACAAATATGAGATAAATATAAGATAACGTATGGGGCGTTTCCTCCTCAGTGAGGCGTTACATCGGATCCCGAGTGTAGTGACAAGTTATCAATAGATGTTAGTGTCACGCCCCGATTTTCGGATCGACCACGCGACAACCGCCGTGTCGTCTCGGTACATGGGCAAAACCTCCCCATCTATCAGGACTCCGTAAGAATATCAAATTCACAATAAATCATTAAAAGTATAAAACTCTTCAAAAACAAGAAATCACAAAATCATTACACATGCAAGGAGCCCATCCGGTTCATTGCTGGACGTACAAACACACACATTGATACACATCGGGGAGTGGGATCCTGTACATGCAATCATACATTAGCACACATCGGAGAGTGGGAACCTGTACATACACGAGTACACAGCAGCACACAACGGGGAGTGGGAACCTATACATGCACGTATGCGATATGACCATCCTAGCTACTCAAAAAGCATTTCACAAACAAGAAGTCCCAAAATATAGCCGTCGGATTTTACCAACACTTACCCGAGGAAAACAAGCCAGTATCGGTAAAATCCTAACGGTATGAGTTGTACAGAACTTCACAAAATTAAAGAAAAAGCAACGAAATTAAGATTTACAGTCCAAATATCCCAGTACAGATATAAACAGTTTTCCAAAAATAGAGTAATCAAAATAATAAAGAACAAATCAAAAATCGTCGGATATTATCAATACTTGTCAACAACTCGGCCAGTATCAATAAAATCCGCACGACATGGGATGCACAGACTTCCCTTTCCATGGTTTGAGAGCTATAAATCTACAAAAGTAGCCCTGTATGTGCCAAATATCTATACAATCCGCAAAAATACTACCCAAGCTCCGTCGAGTAGTCTCCCAACTAAGTCTCCTCTGAAAAAGGTGGAGAGAAGAGGGTGAGTATTGGGGAATACTCAGTGAGTGGAGTGCAATGGTGTAATTGTGTTCATAAACAAGGGGTGAATGTGGGGTAGTCAAAGCATATATCTTGTAAATCATTTCATATACATAAAATCATTTCAATAAATCACATTTCACAAATATGCATCCATGTCAATTATCCTTTCAAAAATCCTGGGGTACCATCGAAAAACGCTTCCGTCTTAGGGCGGCCAAACCCAGACGAAAGTCCGCCAAGGGTTTTTCTATTCAATGTCTCAAAACAAACCCCCTTCCTTGGCGTTGGTTCGTACCTCACTGGGGTGCACCAGATATAGCACGACTTCGGCAGAGGGAGGGACATCAAACTCCACCGCACATCCAAACCCCAAACCACGCCACCCCGTCGGGTCGCTCCGTGATGGGAATATGACTATAGTCATCTACGACACCCTTCATTTCTCAATCAATCCATTTCTCAACAATGTGCCATGATTTCTAACAAATAATCCATAATCTCATGCCAAAGCAGTTCATAGAATAATATCAAATATTACATAGCACAAAAGTATTCATCAATACAGTGGATGCATTCGTATTTTACAATCCAGTTCAGACAGCCCACAATCACAAAACAATTTATATAAAACATGTAAATATATTTCAAAATCATTTTCGAAACAATTTTAAAACATGTTACTCATTCATGAACACAATGAACCATCCACTCACCTCTAGAGAGGGTATTCACTCTTTATTTCCACACTTTCCCCAATGAAACCTTGTTTCGATCCTCAACTGATCTTTCCTAAATACAAAATCACAATTATATCATCAATTTCAATTTATTTTTAGGGTTTATCAATTTTCCCCATTTTTGTACAATTCCTAATTCCTCCAAAATCTTATAAATGTACACTCTAATGCCATCACTTACATTTTATTCATAGACCAATAACATGATCAAAGTCGAATCTAATTCAAACTAAAAGATCACTCAAAGTCTAAAATAAGCATGAGTAATTAGTTTCCTACTAAGTAGAAATTCTTCGAAAAATCATAAACTTTTCAATTCTCATTCAAACGTTTCAAACTATATGTTATTCTCAAGAAGTAAGGGTCTAGTTTCATAATACAGATATCACATTTAAATTGCCTATATGTAGAATAAATTATAATGAAAAATGCAACATCGATCCTTAAGCTCTAACCTCAAATTCTTAAACTATTCTACAATATACATACTGTTATGTAATTAACAACTCAAAAATAACCTAAGAAAGATATTGAATACAACAGCATCCTTCATTCTGCTTAACATTTCATTCCAACCCCATAATTTTAATATTTTTCGTGCATATTTCGACTTGAACTCTAAGGAAAGCTATTTTAAACAACCCAACATGATTCTATCGTCATCTAACATGCTTCTTTCGTATCAAATAGTCTAGTTCATATAAAATCCTATACTTAGCCTTAATAATCACATATAAATTGTCAGAAAATGCATTCTAATCGAATATAACGTACATTCTAAACATATACAGATTTCTTCACCCTAAATTTCATTCAAGTTATCCAAAGGGTACGAATTTCCCTCACCTTAGGTATTTGTAGTTCACGGACCTAGCCTCTCTGTGCCATTCATTTCAGTCCAAACCTATAATGTATCCAATTCGAACTAAAATTTCAATAATTTAGCTAAACCACTAAAAATATCGAAACCCTAGAGCTAATTCATCCTTACCTACGCAGAAAGTGGAGTCAGCAGAATCGGCCTAGGGTTTTGAAGGCTTTCTACTGCTGCCGGCTTGGGGGCTTCTGCGAAGACTGCAGAAGTCTTCACGGCTAAGGAAGGCAAGGGCACGAACGAACTGAGGGAGAAGGAGGTCTGTTCGCGCAGGAAAAGGGAGAGAAGAAGAGAGCGAATGCTCTCTGTTTACGCTAGAAGGAGACAGAACAGAGGGAGTAGAGAGGGAGAGAGAGAGAAAGAGAAAGAGAGAGCAGGAAATAGAGAGAGATCGTGGGAGAAGGAGAGAGAGCAGAGAGTGACAGAGAGAGTGCGAAGGGGAAAGAGAGAAAGACGAAGGAGAGAGAGAGAAGACAGGGGGGACGATGGCGATGGTGGTGTGGTGGTAATCGGTGGCTGGCGGTGGAGTGTGGGCGGAATGAGCCGCGGCGGGCGACGAAAGATCGCGAAAGAGAGAGGGCAAAGCTTCGGTCGACGAAAGGGAGGATGAGAGAGGGAGAGAGAAGTGATCAATTAGGGTTTTCCAACCCTAATTGAGTTTGGGAGGGAGTGCTGCGTTTCACTCCAAAACGCAGCACCTCTCTCTCTTCTTTTTTTTATATATATTTAAATAAATAAACAATTATTTATATATATATTCACACCCCTTTTTACAAAAATTAAATTTTTCATAAAAAAAACAATAAATAAAAAAAAAATGGGATTTATTACAATTCGCGGACATGACAACTTAAAATATACCAAAAATTTTAAATTAAGACCACAAAATCGAAAATCAATATAAATTCAAAATTTTCTATTTTATTATAGAAATGTTTATAAAATATTCGAGATCGAGTTTTCGGTATTACAACTATTAATCTCCTAAAAGCAAATTTCGTCCTCGAAATTTAAATTATAATTTATATGTCAAGCAGTTATGCGTATGGTTTCCACATTGACATCTTCAGTTTACAAATTTTCTATTAATACAAATTGACCCCTAGATCAACTCTCTAAATCTCATTTAATGAACCAAGTACGGAATATTATATAACTAAACATAAGGTCAAAATTTCTAGATTTAACATTGAAGTCACCAAGGGTACGTGGGCATAGTTACTCCCTTTTTTTTTCCATTAAATTTTCCATCCAATAATCATGTGCTCATCAATTCGACGTCCACATTCTTCAACTACTTTTGTTTATCTCATGTTACATCACTATCACATTCTTAACATCATATTAATATCAAAGTCTCCAATCAATCAAATTGAAACTACAAATACATTATCATACCTATAGTATTCCCAAAAGTATTGATAGAAAAATTATCTTATTCCAATATGAGTATTTGGTAGGTGGTATTTCTTGAGATTGAGATTCTTTTAATTTCCTCTTTCAAATTGCAGCAATTGAAGCACAAAAATCAATAGTCACTGAATCACCTTGTTTGTTTTAAAACCTTGAAACCTTGGATATAAAAGGAGTAACACTTTCTTGATTAACAAATTCCCCAACAACAATTGGAACAGGCCTCCATCTTGTATCTGCTACAAAGCATTATAGAAGATCAAAATTGAAGTCTTTAATACACATACCACAAATATCTAAAAATATTATCATTGAACTCAACCAATTCAATGTACCTCAAAATTTCGTTTACACACGTTCT
Organism: Dillenia turbinata; assembly: GCA_037126225.1. Lineage (NCBI taxonomy): Eukaryota > Viridiplantae > Streptophyta > Magnoliopsida > Dilleniales > Dilleniaceae > Dillenia > Dillenia turbinata. Next base: position 6,645,868 of record JBAMMX010000025.1, read on the forward strand.
TACTCCTAAATGGTGCTCAAATAACCATGCATAAACATTTCTGCCTAGATGCTTATAAGATTCACTATTTCGATTTTATAAAAGCTAGAATGGTCCATATAATCTCATACTTCCTTTTGAAGGATAAATCTACCCCAAATTAAGAGGCTTTACTTAAAATGGTTATCTAAGGAACTCTAAATCACTGCAGTTGACTGAACACCAGAGAAATCTCACTACAATATATAAATCCCGTAAAGACTCGTCATATTAGTTTCTCCAAGGTGACTGCATCAAACATTGAGGAAGCTGCCACTGGTTTCCATATCCTCAAATTTTCAAACTAGACAATAAAGTTTCTTGTTATCAAGAGCACCTAAGATGCTGCTCATCCAAAGAAGGCAATGTCCATTACGAATATTACTTTTCTAAATAACCATCGAAACAAAAGGCTTTCCCTCATATTTATCGAAAGCATAAAATGACAGTTACTTGAAAGAAACATTTAATGCTTACTGAGACCATTCATTGTATGGTTAAAGATTTTGGTGTCACCCAGTACTTAAAGCAACTCTTTTTAAGTACTTGTCCCACTCATCTGAGTTTTAATGGATCACTTATAGATTGGACAAGAGCATTTGTATATGGCCAAAAACTGCTTGCAGAAAGGATATTAAGGATTGTAATCAAATGTGTCATCTTAGTTTGGAATCTATAAAAAGCAATAGAAAGATAAGTAATATAACCATAAGAAAAGACAACCTTTGATAAATTTAACACCAGTCATAATATGGTGCATATATTGAATTTTAATGGCTCTAGACTTACAGGCATTAATTCTATTACATTCGCTTAAGAAATGATCAAAATTGTCTTATTGAAGCTATGATTACCATCTTTGGGAATTACTGAAACGGAATAATGTCAGTTGGAAGTCCTCAGACCTACCAGCACTAATTGTCTTATTAAAGCTGTAACTATTATCCCAGAATTTTAATGCCTCTGGACTTAAGGGCATTAATTTGACTTTGGACATTCACACTACAGTAAGAACTGAATGTTTGTGCTTATATGTACTTATGGTAGCGAATTGCTTGCTGCCCTAGCCTTTGCATGTAGCAGCAATAGTTCAATAGTATAAAGGACATACTTTGGATGATGATCACAATTTATAATTATATCAACAAGGCTGGTTTCTTTAAAAATACTAAATATGGATAAAGTATGCAATAACCTCAACATGAAACAGTTTACATTCTGTAACCTATCTTTTAAGCATTTTCTTCCTTCTTTCTTCTCTCTTTAGACTAGCCCTCTACAAAACTCTACTTATAGATTGTCTGGCCCAAATCTTAACCATTAACAAAATTAATAGGAATTTCAATAATGATAGAATCCCAAATACTAAAGACAACTATCAGCTCTCTTCAAGTTGCAAATCGAATTTGTTCAATAATAGTTGAACTTTAACATCACCAAGATATTAATACCACTAAACATATTTGCAAGATTCCATTAATCATTGTTACATACTTGAAGTCACATTGTTATTGTTATATACTTGAAGTCACATTGCTATTATCACATTGCTCATTGTTTAACCGGCAAATTGAGCACACTAATCCTTTACTAGCAATTCCCCTTCTATCAAAATTATAAACAAATATTTCGTCCACATCATGTCCATCATCATAAGCAATAAACAACTCAAATCCATCTAAAATGAGTCAACCATTTGTAACAAAAGAGATAACCATAACAATTTAAATCCACCTAAAACTCATATTATGACTTAAGGCATGTTCATCATCAGCTACGTTCTCATATGCCCATTTTAAGAAATCTAAATGTTAATTACATCTTAAATAAATTACTATAAAACTCCTACTCCCAGACTAATGATTCTCAATAGTTCATCCACTCAAAATTACTTATTATATCAAGTAAAATAAACTACGAAAACATTTATCAGACTCCAACTATTCACAAATACAACCTCTCAAGAATATTTTACCTTATATTTAATCATGAGCAATTCCTTGTTGTCATGTCTATTAATCAAGAATATCAAACTTTTAACATTAAAATGTCAGTCTAAAATAATTACTACAAGGGTACTCACCATTCAACCAAACAATCCAAGGAAAATCTTCGATCACAATTAAATATATATATATATATATATGTATATAGTAATCATCTCTGGCTCCTTTATTAACATCCTTTCCTTTTTTTTTTATGTTCAACACCAATTCAACCTTTGCATAGAAGAATTCCTCGAAATGCTTAAATTCCAAAATATATGTAGTTTGCTCTCTTCAAAGGTAAAATAGACCTGACTACCAAACTTGTAATCTTTTCCTACTATACCCAAAATTTTTCTTCAACAATTTGTAAAGTTGAAACCTCTTAAGTAAGAAAATATTATTGACGACCAGAAAACAATTTGGTGTTCTTTATTTAATACCAAGGAGATCTGTCAATCCATGAGTATACCATATACAAGAATCCTATGACTGCAATCTGTTAACTAAGCAAAGGTCCAAATTGGATTCATGAGTTTTTGCCATCTACAACCACTAGCAATTTGGATATACGCAAACACTTACTCTGTTTTTGTAAGTCCTGGGAAATATTAAAGTCTAAAACTCACCATTTGGCTTAGATCTAGTGAAAGATCATTATATTAATGAAAGAGTACAAAATCTTGAATAAGCCTACCATAATTTAACTACCAACAAGATCTGTGGATCAGGGTATTCGATTCACGTGTGGGGAAACTCGCTACCCAATCTCATTGGAGCAAAACCAATTAATATCCAACTCTCCTTATCAAATATATAAAAAATGCATGATTCTACAAAGAGGATCTATTCTTAGCAAAATGAAATGGGAACTAATCCAAGGGTTTAACCCCCTAAAAATGAGCATTCCTAACTTCTTAGGAAAACCATAGAAGGTTCTGTACATTCTCCGAATACCTTTTTAAAAGATCCAAACTTTTTTTTTTCAAAATAAACAAAACATTTTAAAGTCTTTAGACAACCTTTGGGACATTTGGAAACATTTCAAAATATTTCAAAATCATCAAACTTTTAAAATCGTAAACCTGGGCTCTGATACCAATAAAGCTGTCATGCCCCGATCCTCGGATCGAACACGCGACAACCGCCACGTCGTCTCGGTATATGGGCAAAACCTCCCCATCTACCGGGACTCCACAAGACTATCAAATTCACAATAAATCATCAAAAGGATAAAACTTCAAAAACAAGAAATCACAAAATCATTACACATGCAAGGAGCTCATCCGGCTCATTCCTGGACGTACAAACACACACATTGACACACATCGAGAAGTAGGATCCTGTACATATAATCATACATTAGCACACATCGGGGAGTGGGAACCTGTACATGCACGAGTACACAGCAGCACACAACGTGGGGTGGGAACCTATACATGCACGCATGCGATGTGACCATCCTGGCCACTTAGAAAGCATTTAACAAACAAGAAGTCCCAAAACATAGCCATCGGATTTTACCAACACTTACCCGAGGAAAACAAGCCAGTATCGGTAAAATCCTAACGGTTTGAGTTGTACAGAACTTCACAAAATCAAAGAAAAAGCAACGAAATTAAGATTTACAGTTCAAATGTCCCAGTACAGATATAAACAGTTTTCCAAAAATAGAGTAATCAAAATAATAAAGAACAAATCAAAAATCGTCGGATCTGATCAATACTTGCCAACAACTCGGCCAGTATCAATAAAATCCGCACGACATGGGATGTACAGACTTCCCTTTCCATCGTTTGAGAGCTATAAATCTCCAAAAGTAACCCTGCATGTGCCAAATACTTATACAATCCGCAAAAATACTACGCAAGCTCTGTCGAGTAGTCTCCTAACTAAATCTCCTCTGAAAAAGGTGGAGAGAGGGATGAGTATTGGGGAATACTCAGTGAGTGGAGTGCAATGGTATAATTGTGTTCATAAACAAGGGGTGAAAGTGGCGCAGTCAAAGCATATATCTTGTAAATCATTTCATATACATAAAATCATTTCAATAAATTACATTTCACAAATATGTATCAATGTCAATTATCCTTTCAGAAAATCCTGGGATACCATCAAAAAATGCTTCCGTCTTAGGGCGGCCAAACCCAGATGAAAGCCCGCCAAGGGTTTTTCTATCCAATGTCTCAAAACAAACCCCCTTCCTTGGCGTTGGCTCGTACCTCACCGGGGTGCACCAGATATAGCACGACTTCGGCAGAGGGAGGGACATCAAACTCCCCCGCACATCCAAACCCCAAATCACACCACCCCGTCGGGTCGCTCCGTGGTGGGAATATGACTATAGTCATCTACGACACCCTTCATTTCTCAATCAATCTATTTCTCAACAATGTGCCATGATTTCTAACAAATAATCCATAATCTCATGCCAAAGCAGTTCATAGAGTAATATCAAATATCACATGGCACAAAAGCATTCATCAATATAGTGGATGCATTCGTATTTCACAATCCAGTTCAGACAACCAACAATCACAAAACAATTTATATAAAACATGTAAAAATCTTTCAAAATCATTTTCGAAACAATTTTAAAACATGTTACTCATTCATGAACACAATGAACCATCCACTCACCTCTAGAGAGGGTATTCACTCTCTATTTCCACACTTTCCCCAATGAAACCTTATTTCGATCCTCAACTGATCTTTCCAAAATACAAAATCACAATTATATCATCAATTTCAATTTATTTTTAGGGTTTATCAATTTTCCCTATTTTTGTACAATTCCTAATTCCTCCAAAATCTCATAAATGTACACTCTAATGCTATCACTTGCATTTCATTCATAGACCAATAACATGATCAAAGTCGAATCTAATTTAAACTAAAAGACCACTCAAAGTCTAAAATAAGCATGAATAATTAGTTTCCTACTAAGTAGAAATTCTTCGAAAATCATAAACTTTTCAATTCTCATTCAAACGTTTCAAACTATATGTTATTCTCAAGAAGTAAGAGTTTAGTTTCATGATACAGAGATCGCATTTAAATTGCCTATATGCAGAATAAATTATAATGAAAAAGGCAACATCGATCCTTAAGCTCTAACCTCAAATTCTTAAACTATCCTACAATATACGTACTATTATGTAATTAACAACTCAAAAATAATCTAAGAAAGATATTGAATACAACAACATCCTTCATTCTGCTTAACATTTCATTCCAACCCCATAATTTTAATATTTTTCATGCATATTTCGACTTGAACTCTAAGGAAAGCTATTTTAAACAACCCAACATGATTCTATCATCATCTAACATGCTTCTTTCATATCAAACAGTCTAGTTCATATAAAATCCTATACTTAGCCTTAATAATCACATATAAATTGTCAGAAAATGCATTCTAATCGAATATAACATACATTCTAAACATATACAGATCTTTTCACCATAAATTTCATTCAAGTTATCCAAAGGGTACGAATTTCCCTCACCTAAGGTATTTGCAGCTCACGGACCTAGCCTCCCTGTGGCATTCATTTCAGTCCAAACCTGCAATGTGTCCAATTCGAACTAAAATTTCAATAATTTAGCTAAACCACTAAAAATATCGAAACCCTAGAGCTAATTCATCCTTACCTACGCAGAAAGTGGAGTCAACAGAATCGGCCTAGGGTTTTGAAGGCTTTCTGCTGCTGCCGCCTTGGGGGCTTCTGCGAAGACTGCAGAAGTCTTCACGGCTAAGGAAGGCAAGGGCACGAACGAACTGAGGGAGAAGGAGGTCTGTTCGCGCAGGAAAAGGGAGAGAAGAAGAGAGCGAATGCTCTCTGTTTACGCTAGAAGGAGACAGAACAGAGGGAGAAGAGAGGGAGAGAGGGAGAGAGAGAGAAAGAGAAAGAGAGAGCAGGAAATAGAGAGAGATCGAGGGAGAAGGAGAGAGAGCAGAGAGTGACAGAGAGAGTGCGAAGGGGAAAGAGAGAGAGACGAAGGAGAGAACAGAGGGAATGAGAGAGAGAGAAGACAGGGGGGACGATGGCGATGGTGGTGTGGTGGTAATCGGTGGCTGGCGGTGGAGTGTGGGCAGAATGAGCGGCGGCGGGCGACGAAAGATCGCGAAGGAGAGAGGGCAAAGCTTCGGTCGACGAAGGGGAGGATGAGAGAGGGAGAGAGAAGTGATCAATTAGGGTTTTCCAACCCTAATTGAGTTTCGGAGGGAGTGCTATGTTTCACTCCGAAATGAAGCACCTCTCTCTCTTTTTTTTTTTTATATATATATTTAAATAAATAAACAATTATTTATATATATATATTCACACCCCTTTTTACAAAATTTAAATTTTTCATAAAAAACAATAAATTAATAAAAAAAATGGGATTTATTACAATTCGCGGACACGGCAACTTAAAATATACCAAAAATTTTAAATTAAGACTCCAAAATCGAAAATCAATATAAATTCAAAATTTTCTATTTTATTATAGAAATGTTTATAAAATATTCGACATCAAGTTTTCGGTATTACAGTTAGAGTGCGGACAAATAAAATAGTCCATGCAGATAGGATTTGCTTAACCACTTGGAACATAGGATCTTTTACCGGAAAGTTAGGAGAAATATGTGAAGTAATGAATAGAAGAAAAATTAAGATCATGTGTCTTCAAGAAACCAAATGGATGGGAGAGAAAACTAGAGTAATAGAGTTTTATGGTTATAAGATTTGATACACAGATAGAGATAGAACTAAAAATGGAAAGGCAGTAGAGAGATGGCGAAAGGGAGATAGAATGATGTTTGTTAGGTTAGTAAATGGAGAAAACGTAATTAATATAGTTAGGGCGTACGCGCTCCAAATAGGTGAAAATACAATTAGTAAGAAACAATTTTGGGACAATCTTGATAAATTTATATAAACCATACCAAGTAGCGAGAAGTCATTTATTGGAGGATATCTAAATGGACATGTAGGAGAGAAAAACGAGGGATTCGAAACCATACACGGAAACTTTGGATTAGGAGGTAGGAATGAGGTGGGAAGTATAATTCTAGAGTTTGCAGTAGCATTTGATTTGACACTAATAAACATGTTCTTTAAGAAGAAAAAGTCACACATAGTTACTTATAGAAATTTGTCAAATATTAGTCTAATCGATTTCTTTCTCATTAGAAGATGTGATAAAACGATTTGTAAGGATTGTAAGATCATATTGGGGGAGAGTGTAACGACTCAGCACAGACTTTTAGTTTTAGACATACGAGTATCTAAATGACAAAAGCAATGTCAACTATATATGGAGTCAAGAATTAAGTGGTGGAAACTAAAATGGAAAAATGTGACGATTTTTAGGGATAAAATAATTAGAGTAACAAATTGGTTTGTTAATGATAACGCAGAAATAATGTGGAATAATATGTCTAATAATATTAAAAGTATAGGTAGAGAGGTTCTTGGAGTATCCAAGGACGGAGTTCTAAGAGGTAAAGAATCATGGTAGTGGAACGAATAAATAGAAACTGCGATTTGAATCAAAAGAGAGTGCTATAGGAATATTAAAAATGATAACAGTAGCGAGATCTATGAAAAATACAAAAAGACAAAAAAAGACGTAAAAAAAAAATTATCCATGAATTAAAAAGTAAAGTATATAACGAATTGTACAAGAGACTAGAGAGTCAAGACGGGGAGAGAGAGATCTATAAAATTTCCAAACTAAGAGAGAGGAAGGGATAAGATCTGAATGAAATTAGATGTATTAAGAATGCAATAAATAGTACACTTGTAAGAAACGAGAATATAAGAAAGAGATGGATGGAATATTTTAATAACTTATTTAATGTTGATAGTACAATAAACAAAGAAAATTTAGAGATATCTATAGAAGAGATTAATAGAGATTTTAAACGTAAGATTCGCCATCATGAAGTAAAGGATGCTATAAAGAGAATGAGAAATAACAAAACCATAGGAACTGATGATATTCTTATTAAGGTGTGGAAATGTTTGGGAGAATTCAGAGTAATAATGTTAGCGGCTTTTTTTAACAAAATTTGGCAAATAAGGAAAATGCCCCACCCATGGAGAGAGAGCACAATTATCCCGCTTTATAAGAATGAATGAGACATTTAAGATTGCGTCAATTATAGAGGAATTAAACTCATGAGTCATACGATGAAATTATGGGAGAGAGTGATAGAGTACAGATTGATATGAGAGATAAGTGTGTTTCAGAATCAGTTCAGATTTATATCCGAACGATTCACCACTAAAACAATTCACTTGTTAAAATAGTTGATGGAGATATTTAGAGCGCAAAAAAGAGATTTACATATGGTATTCATTGATCTTGAGAAAGCATATGATAGACTTCCCAGAGACGTATTGTGGTAGGCGTTCATGAGGAAAAGGATCTCTTTGAAATACATTAATCTTATTAGATATATGTATAAAGGAGTTGTGACCAATGTAAGAACTTGCGAGGGGTTGAGTGATAGCTTTCCTATTAACATTGGGCTATATCAAGGTTCAACATTGAGTCCCTTACTATTTACAATAGTGATATATGAAATCACAAAAAATATTCAAGATAAAATACCATGATATATGCTATTCGCAGATGATATAATTTTGGTTGATGAAACTAGAAAATGTATCAGTACTAAATTAAAATTATGGAGAGATACGTTAGAATCTAAAGAATTTAGATTGAGTAGATTTATAACTGAGTATATGAAGTATAAATTTAGTGACAACTATCAGGATATTGAAGAAACGATTAGATTGGAAGGAAGAGAAGTCCTAAAAAATGAAAAGTTTAGATATCTTAGTTCCATCATCCAAAATGATGGCAATATAGATGGAGATGTCAATAATAGAATTCAAGCGGGTTTGATGAAATAGAGAAAAGCATCCGGAGTGTTCTGTGAATGCACGATACCATTATATTTAAAAGGAAAATTCTATAGGACCACAATAAAACCTGTTCTATTATATGACACTGAATGTTGGACCATTAAATAACAACAAGAACAAAAAATGGTTGTAACTGAAATGAGAATGATTAGATGAATGTGTGGCAAAACTAGAAATGATAGAATTAGAAACGACAAGATACGTAATAAACTGGGAGTCAGTTCAATTATAGACAAAATGTGAGAATACTGTCTGAGATGATTTGGACATGTGCAGCGAAAATCTATGGACGCACCAGTTAGGAAAGTAGAGAACTTAAATATAGAAGAATTAATAAAACGTAGAGGTATGTAATTGAAAACTTGGATGTAATGCATTCGTAAGGATATGATAGTGATAGATTTAGTTGAGAATTTAGTTGAGGAGAATGTTTTAGATAGAAATGTGCATAGGGGAATTCGTACAAACTAATTCTTTTTTTCTTTTTTTTTTACGATTTCATTATTTGTCTCCCACATGGCCGACCATAAATTTTGAGACAGAAGACCTAGATTGTTGTTGTTTAATTAGAACATAAAACATTAATTTGGAGAAAATTATCAACATTTTAATTATGATAAATAGTATATCCAATAATCTAAATAACAATTTCTAATAGGTGAGTTTAGCCAAGTCTAGAGTCCAGAATCAAGAAGGGCAAAGACTTGACCATCATGCAGAGACTTTTCCACCATGAGTTGGTGAGGCTTTACGTTGGGTCCCAACATAGTAATACTCGTCCATCAACAAACTCAAAGCAGGGAAAATGGACAAAGAAAACCTACCGTACACGTCGGCTGCATTGTAGGTTTCTCTCTCTCTCTCTCTCTACCGCGTCAAGGTCCATTCCCATGACTCATTCAGCCTTTTCCTGCAATACCGAAAACATGAAGTTAGAAAATAGAGACGAGAGAACTTTCTTCGACTTTAACCTTTTCTTTTGCACTATAAATACATGTATTTCCTTTGTGATCCTCACAGCTTCATCACTTTCTCCAGTCTATTTGGAAAGGGAGTTGAGAGAGAGAGTTTTATTTTGTTAGACTGAGAGAAATGGATATAAGTGGAAAAATTTTTGCAACTTTGCTGGTTGTGGGTGCTGTATTGCAATGTGCGGTGGCTGAAACCACTTATGTTGTTGGAGACAGCCTTGGTTGGAGAGTTCCAAGTGATACATCCACATATTCCAACTGGGCATCTGGCAAAACCTTCTTGATAGGCGACATTCTCAGTATGCTCTCTCTCTCTCTCTCTCTCTCTCACGATCACACACAAAAATCAAACTACATTAGGAAGAAATGGTGTTTAGCCTATGGCAAGTACTCAAAGGCCGGAAATACCAAAAAACTGATTCGTGGCGCAATTTTATCAGATTTGGATGTTGAAACGTTCTCTTACCAAACAAAGAAAATGCACAAACGTCAATCTCAGCCCAAAACTTCCATTAAAATATTAATATTATTCATTATAATAAATAGCCCTAATTACATAAAAACGTGTGCAACCAAAAGATTTAGCAATGAAAATGTGTCACCTGTCGTAAGAACTACGAGGAAAATAACACTGATAATAGTACTTCGCTATTGGGAAGTGAACGAAGAGAGAAAAGAGTGCTGTGGAAGATATGGCAGTATTTTTTTCATGACCAATTGATCTCACCAAGTCGTCCTACAGTCCGAGATGGCTTTTCTACAATTTTCTAATCTTTTGACATGAAAAATATTGGAGAGATTTTTCCTCCTCAAGGTTGACATATGATTGTCAAGGCTACTTCTTGGTCATAATAACTTAATAAGCCTAGTTCAGACTTTTTTTTTTTAAATATATATATTTTGGGCATCACTTGTATTTTATCTAATCTAATTCCCTAATAATCTACCAAGTGTTCACCAAATTCAATATTTAAATAACAAGAAATCGAACTCATAGCCCATGTTATGATCATATGCAGCCTTCAACTTTGCGACAAATGAACATGACGTATTAGAAGTGAAAAAGGAATCGTACGACGCATGCACATCAACCAACGCCATTGGCTCCACCATCACCACCGGCCCTGCCAACGTCACTCTCAACTCCTCCGGCGACCACTACTACATTTGCACCTTTGGAAGCCACTGCCAAAGTGGTCAGAAACTGTTCATCACTGTCTACGCCCCAGGCTCCGCACCTCCCTCCTCACCTTCCACTCCTTCCACTCCTTCCTCTCCATCTCCTTCGGGCACTCCTCAAGCCTGCGCACCAACTCCAACGGGTGGCAGCCCCTCTTCTCAGACCACTCCTCCTCCTGGTAGCACGGCAAGTTTTGTGTTTGCTAATGCTTTTGTGTCTGTCTTGGGCATTCTCATGAGTTTCTTTGTTTAAATGAGATTATGCACTTGTTTCTTAGTTTCCTTTTTGTTATTGTGATTTTTATGGTTGTTATGAAGAGTTGAATTTAAGGGTGCGCCCATTATTATCAATAAGATCTGTTGACTTGTGTTTACAGTCTAGAACAACGGTTGCATCTTATTTGATATAACCTATGTTCTTGTTTTAGATTTGTACCATGTACTATGAATACAATCTGCCCTCCGTAATTCATTATGTATTGATATTTATGAAACTTTGGATCGCTATCTATGAATACAATCCACCCTATAACGATTCAAAAGCCTCACTCATAGATACTTACAGAGGGGGAATAATTTTTCCTTTATCTGGGAAATGTCCCTGCAGATAAATTGAAGTCACGGAGTCTTGGAAGTGGAACTGTTTGATCAAATGTGCCTGTGCTAAGGGAAGAGAATGACCCAAACTTTAATAGCAATATAATGGGTCATTAGCTGGAGGATCAAAGCCTAGACAAGGGTTTATTGACCCGTTCTATATTAGTTGAAGAAGGGCAAAAGCCAAATGACCAATTTGACATGGGGTACAACATATATATATATATTTCTCAAGTGAAAGATATGTAGGTTATGTACACATAATATCACTCATTTTTTATTAACCCGACCACTATTTGGAATCATATTCTGACTAATCTGCTTTGAGTATTGTTGAGCTCAATTGAAGCATGAGCTCTCCTAACGTAATTTTTTTCATTCTCAAATCAAAATTTGATTAAAAAATTTAATACTCTTATCCTAGACCACATAATATAATCCTATATTTTAGAGAGATTCATGAATCCTATACTAAAATTGAGAATTTATAATTATTTAAAAAAATGATTATATTTATTTATGAGATGAAGTTAACGTGCTCAACTCAATGCAAAAACATATTATTTTAATCTAATTATAAAGTAAATGTTAGTATAAAAGTTGAAAAATACAGATTAAAAAAAAAAAAAAAACAAAGAAAGTTAGTTAATCTGATTATCTGGCACCATCAACAATGGTAGCTGGGCTGGGCTGGGCCTACTCAGAGTCGGGCAATTAAGGGTTTCAAAATCCCAGTCCATTTTATTTTTCTTTCTGGTATCGGGCTTTTTTTTTCCGGGTCGTTTATCGGTTCTATTTTACACAATTGGGTCAAATTTTCAAATGCTAGGAACCTGCCACTTGTGTATGAAAAGTTTTAATTCTTGAATTTTAAGAGATTTGAATTACCAGAGAGAGAGAGAGAGAGAAGTTTCCTTTTCAAATTGAAATTTTGATATAAAATAATTATTGAGCTTTTAGAGGGATAAAATTGTCAAAACGAAGCGACCAAAATACTTTGATTCCAAATTTGGTCTCTGTTTGTTTTATGGAAAATAATTTCCAAGAAAACATTTTCCTAATCTTACATGATTGGCTATAAGAAAAGTATGGGGTCAACAAAAAGATTTTTTATATCAACAAAACTTAGTCAAAATTCTAGAAAATGACTCCCAAAAAAAAAAAAAAAAAAGACCCACAAGTCATTTTCCGGGCCAATTTCCACTAATCAACAAATAGATTTTGTAAAAATATTACAAACTAATAAAATACAATAATAATGGACCCTTTACCCAAAGAGAATGTTTATTTCAGAAAATGCTTTTCAACAAAAGATTTTTCCAAAATAATATTTAAAGATTTTCCACGGAAATAAGTTAAGGCTTAATAACAGTAGAAGTTCAATGGAGCTCCTTGTCTGAAATACGTGAACAGGTTCACGGGCCGGTTCGAACCATGAATTGGCCCAATTTTAACTCGCTCGGGCTAGATCTTATTCGGATTGAATCGCACCAGAAGGGTGTAATAATTATTGAACCGTGAGGAGAATCAAATACAATTTGTTATACAACAAAAAGTACCGTGGGTTTATTTATTTATTTTTTTTATACGTATTAAAATTTAAATTTAAATCTATTACCCAAAAAAAAAAAATATCGTTTGAATTGAAACTCATTAACAAAGAATCCTGAGTTTATAATAGCAAGGCAATTGGTGGTTCCTTTACGATTTAGGTCCATTTAAATTTACGTAAAAATAAGAAAAAGGAAAAAGGTATTGCTTAATTATTTATAATACATAAAAATTTTTAAATATTAACATTTTTTATATTTTTAAAATATTTCAACATGTTAAATTAATTTCTATTTACTCTAAAATTTTTTATATTTTCTATAATTACATTTTTTTATATTGAATAAATTATTTATTTATTTATTTATAATTATTATTTTTATATTTATATTTATTGTTATATGATTAATAATTATATATTTGATTATTTTAAATTTTTGTTATAAAATATGACTATTTTATTTTTTCATAAAATAATTAATATTTACATGAAAATTTTTATATTTTTTTTTATATTTCGCATTTGTTTATGTTTTTATTTCTTATATTGTTATTGTTATTGTTGGAGGTGGATCTTGGTTTCACAGATCTGACTCCTTATGACTTGAACGGGTGTTTAATGAAGAGGTTTAAAACCTGCAAAAGACTGCCAGAGGGTACTCTGGTGGGGGAGGCTCCGACACTCAAATCAGAAAAAACGATTTTCAAAAAAATAAACAGATAAAGGGGAAGAGAGGACGGATCTCCTTGTGAATTTTGTGTTCTGTATCGAGTTTAGAGGACTTATCTGACTTGATGTACCGAGAACTTTTATATAATATCTCTCTTAGAGTCGTATGATCTCGGGACGTCACAACCCTAGTTTCCTTATGAGGTGATCCAATGATTCCGAATTCTGAATGTCAAAAATTTGAAATTGTTATCATTTAGAAAATTAGATTATATAAGGAGATTTTTTCTTTTATCGATTAGATGCTCAAGGGTTTTATTCCTTCTCCGGGGAATACGTTTCGTACTAAAATAGGAAACTCGGTTGAGGTGAGATTCAGTTGAGTATTACCGATTAGGAGTGGAAGTGTTCGGTTTCTTTAGTATTCGGTAGCAATCGGTTAGATAGGATGGGTAGATGTTCGGTCTTACCGAATGCACCCGTTGGTCAGTCATGCTGTCTAGATTGATATGTTTGTGGTTTGTAGGAGTTAGGCCTTTCGGGACCATGGGTGCTTTGTCAGGTCTCGAGCACCTAAATACCGCTCCGACCTATACTTGGATCATGTCTTATCATCTACCCCCAACTCATGGTGTCGATTTGTAGGAGAGGCGTTATGAGTGAAGTTCGCCTCTCGAGAAGTTAGAAGGGTATGGAAGTTGGCGACACGTGTCTCTTGAGATCATACGAATCGTCTGTAACTGATACGAAATTAAAGTGGATGGGATATGAGTCTCCCTTTTGTCTCAACCGTTCCATCTTCCACGGGTATTAATAAATTCCACCTTTCCACTTGATTCAATTCAAAATTAATGTGGTGTAGAAAGATGAGGCAGTATGAATTTTTTCATTTAATCGTATGCTTTTCAGAGAAGCGTTTCAATTGCTCCAAGATTAAGAAAAGATTTCTTTGTGTCTATAAATAAGGATTATGGGACCTTATGCTACTTTAGTGAATTTCTTCATACCTGAGGGTTTTTTCCTTGTGAGAGTCGTTTTCCATGTGGGGACTTTAAAAGGATGCTTCAGCTTTGCGAAGCTAAGTAGCATGAGTTGCTTCTGTTGATATGAGATCTCGTAAAAAATGGGGACTATTGATATGAAGGCTCGTTATGCCATTCGTAATCTGAATGCCATGATGGACTTCATCGAGGTTCCCGTTAGGGCCTTTAACTTGGATTTAAGAAAAGAGTCTCCTTCCGAGTCAGGTGGCAGAGCGTATCGATTGTGTGTAGAGAGCTAGGTGATGGAAGAAAGTATGATGATATTCTGATGCATCCTCCGAATCCCTTCCCGATCAGTTTGCACCCCCTTTCGGCAGTCCTATTGTATCAGTAGGGTAGCAAATTGTCACATGTAAGTTTCACTTGTGGCTTCCGTAGCCTTCGGTGCTTGGGCCTGCCGTTTATTTTTTGTTATTCCTCTTTTTACTGGTTTTGTACTCTCCAATATTGTCAAACAATCAAGGCGTTACAGTTATTTATATATTTCTTTTGATGTAATCGGTCCGACTAAGCGACTTGTAAAGCATAACTACTCATGTAATCAAACATGTATTTATTGTATGAAAATAAAAGAGATTTACTCCACTTACTTGTCATCTATTGTGTCTATCAGAATTTCTTTCATATATCAAATTGCTTATGTGATCGACACATTTGTGTAGGAGACGTTAGGTGTTGTTCTCATGCCTTCTGGGTTGATAGGAGTATATTCTATCTCTCCATTGATATGAACTTAACTGATGGTAGGAGCTCTTTCTATCAAATTCCTTTTAAGGAATTAGATTCCTTCGTTAGGACGGGTGACTAAAACCCTTTGGGGAGATAAATCCCTTCGGTAGGACAGAGTGACTAAGGCCCGTTCAGGGAGATAGATCCTTTAGTAGGACAGAGCGACTAAGAGCCGTTCGGGGAGATAGATCCCTTCGGTAGGATAAGACAACTAAGACCCGTTTGAGCAGATTGATCCCTTTGGTAAGATAGGGCGACTAAGGCCCGTTCGGGGAGATAAATCCATTCAGAAGGTAATAACTAACTGGGGTGGAAACGTTAGGAATCAAACGATAGAACTATTGAAAAGAAAATCGCGAGGGGCTTACTCGATAGGAGATACTTCTGTTGAAAGAGAAACGTGTGACTTACTGATAGTAGATCCACAGGATCTCTGCATTCCATGTCCTGGGCACGGTCGATCCGTTCAGGTAATTGAAGCGATAAGCCTCTGGTGAACCATTGAGCGTATCTGATAGGGCCCTTCTCAATTAGGGGCTAGCTTGGACCCGAGTTGGTATCGGCTGGTAGCTTCCACTTTCCTCAGCATCAGATCACCTGATTTAAACGTTTGGCTTCTGACTCACCGATTATAGTACTATGTCATTTATTGTTGATACGTAGCTATTCGGGCGGATGTGGATTCCCGTAGTTCAAGGAGTAGGTCTAGGTGTTCATGCAAGGTAGATTCGTTCTTTTCAGAATCATACTGGGTCACTCGGAGCGAGTAATCCCGATCTCCACTGATATGACAGTTTTAATTCTGTATGTAAGGCTGAACAGAGTCTCTTCGGTTGCTTTTTAGGGTGTGGTGCAGTACGACTAGAGGATACTGTAGAGCTTATCTACCCATCATTTTTTGACATCATCTACCATCATTTTTTGTTCTTAGAGGATCGTTCTGTTGGTTATCTCTGTGAGTCCATTGTTTTGTGGATGGGAGATCGATGAGAATCGATGGTCGATCTCTAACTTTGCGTAAAACTCTCGAAAGTTAGCATTGTCAAATTGATTTCCATTGTCTGTGATAAGGACATGAGGTATGCCAAACCGAGTATTTATGTGAGTCCATATGAATGACTGGGTCTTAGTTTGAGGATCTGGACCCATCAGTATGACCCCGACGCCACTACCTGAAGAGTTTGAGGATCCATCAACACGTATAGTCCAGTCTGGCAATGACCATTCATTAGGACTATCGGTGAACTCGGGTGTATTTGCAACTGGGAGGGTACATTTGAGAATGAAGTCTGTCAAAGTTTGGCCTTTGATCACAGGTCGAGTTTGATATTAGATGTCAAATTCTCTCAATTTGACAATCCATTAATTAAACAGCCAGAGGTGTCTTTTTTCTGGAAGATTTGTTTCAATGGCTGGTCGACAAGCACTACGATGGTATGAGCTTGAAAGTAAGGCTGAAGTCGTCTGGCCGAAATGATTAGTATATATGTTATCTTCTCGATTGGTCTATAATTGATTTCGGCTTCTTTGAGTATTCGACTGATATAATAGATCGGCTTCTGAACAATTGAGTTCTGTCTTACAAGAACATAACAAAGCGCCTGATCGGAAATAGAGAGACAAAGGTAGAGTTTCTTACCGGTGATCGGTCAAGAGAGCAGCGAAGAGATCATAAGATACTCTTTAAGCTATTTGAAGGTCGTTTGGTACTCAAGAGTCCATGTGAACTATTAGGATCTCTTCGGAGCGTTGAAGATAGGTTTATACTTTTTCCCGACTTTTGACATGAATTGGCTTAGAACCATTATCCGACCAGTAAGGCGTTGCACCTCCGTCAATGTTTGAGGTGGCAATATATCCAAGATAGCCTGTATCTTAATGGGATTTGCTTCAATCCAATGATTGGTGATCTTAAAGCCTAAGAATTTTCCCGATGCAAGACCTAAAGTACACTTGGCAGGATTCAGTTACATGTTGTAATGTTTGAGTGTCAGAAAGTTTTCCTTAAGGTCAGTAACATGAGTTTCAGCATTGGTGATCTTTATAAGCATGTCATCTACATATGCTTTTACGTTTCGGCTAAGCTGATTTTTAAAGATTTCGTTAACCAACCATTGGAATGTCGTTCTCGCATTCTTTAAACCGAAAGATATGACTCGGTAACAATACATACCGAACTTAGTGTTGAAACTCGTCTTCTCTTTGTCTTCAGGCACCATTCGTATCTGATTGTACCCTGAGTAGTCATCCATGAAAGTTAAGAGTTGGTAGCCTGAGAAATTGTCCACCAATTTGTCGATATTCGAGAGAGACTAACTGTCTTTTGGACATATTTTGTTGAGATCTGCGAAATCTACGCACATCCTTCATTTACTATTGGCCTTTTTCATTAGGACCACGTTGGCTAACCATTCAGGATACTTGACCTCATGGATGAACCCGATGGTTTATAGTTTTTGGACCTCTTCTTGAATGGCTCGCTAGCGTTCGAGGGCGAACACCCTCTTCTTCTGTTTGATCGGCTTGTAACCAGAGTTCATGATTAACTTGTGAATGATGACAGATGGATCGATACTAGGCATGTCCTCGGGAGACCAAGCGAAACTTTGGAGTGTCGTTGTAGGCAGCTGACAATAGTTTCTCGTAGGGGCGCAGATAGACCAGCCCCAATCCTAACAGTTCAATTAGGATCATCAATTAGAGGGATCTCGATTACCTCTTCTCCTGGTTTTGGTTTGTTCATTGATTCGATGTCGCCTCTGAGTTTTAGGGTGTCAATAGGAAAGTTTCCTCGCTCGTTTCTGTCAGCGAAGAAGGTATAGGGGTCGAGATCACTACAGATAGTAGCGATCCATTCCGATATTCTAAACTTCATCTCCATGTATCTAATGCTGGGTAATACTTCCAGTATGTCCAGACTCGGTCGGCCGAGGATGACGTTATACAGTGAGAATAATTTCACTATATGGAAGGTGGTATTGACGATTGTGTGGTTAGGGGGAGTCCCTAAAGTCACAGTGAGGGGAATGGTTCCCTTTGGATAGATGTATTCATCAGATAATCCCTTAAGGGATCTAGGTTGGGGTTGAAGGTGCGAGGAGTTGAAGTCCATTTTATAGAGAGTGCCCCAAGTGAGGATGTTACAATTTGTATCTTGGTCGACATGAACCCTTTTTAAGTATGAGACTCCATTGTGAGAGTAACAACTAGAGGATCATTACGACTAGGATCGACTCTGATAAATCATCGTCGTCGAATCTGATGACCGATAGTTTTGTCTTAACTGTAGTCATATTTTGTTTAGTGATAGAAAGTTGGTGAGAAAGACTAATGATTAATCAGTTTCCCACGGATGACGTCAATCTGTTGGAGGTGGATCTTGACTCCACAGATCCAACTCTTTGTGACTGAATAGATGTTCAATGAGAAGGCTTGAAACCTGCAAAAGACCGCCAGAAAGTGTTCCGACGGGGGAGGCTCCGACGTTCAAGTAAAAAAGAGTAGTTTTCAAAAGGATAAACAGATAGAGGGGAAGGAATGACAGATCTCTCTGTAACTTTTATGTATTCTGTGTCGAGTTCAAAGGACTTACCTGACTTGATATACCGAGAGATTTTATATAATATCTCTCTTAGAGTCGTATGATCTCGTAATGTTATAACTCTAGTTTTCTTATAAGGTGATATGAGAATTCCAGATACTAAATGTCAAAGATTTGAAATTGTTATCATTTAGAAAGTTGGATTATACAGGGAGATTTTTTCCCTTATTGATTAGATCTTTAAGGATTTTCTTTCTTATCCAAGGGATACGATTCGTACTAAAATACAAATCTCAGTTAATGTGAGATTCAGTTTATTATTACCGATTGGGAGCGAAAGTGTTCGATTTCTTTAATATTCGGTAGCCATCGGTCAGATAGGAGGGTATGCGTTCGATCTTATCAAACGCACCTGCTGATCGGTTGCGTTGTCCGAATCGATATATTCGTGAATCCTAGGAGCTAGCCCTTCGGGACTATGGGTGTTTTGTTGGGTCTCTGGCTCTCGGTTACTACTCCGATCAATATTTGGATTATGCCTTATCACTTACAAAATGTCATTTTATCATTTTATCGTATTGTTTATATCTATTTCTATTTTCCAATTTTTTTCCATGCAACACAGTTAATCATCAGTGTCCCTTTATTTTTTTTTCTTTTCTAAATTTTTGCTCTATAAGTTCAAAAAATTGTGCCAATCTGCCCTTAGTATGATGTCAGAAAATTACAAACGCCCCTCCAATAGCCCAAAAAAAAAAAAAAGGCTAGTGGGAGGGGCCTATTAGTCAAACGTGATTATTTTTTTCCTCAATTGAGAGGAAGAAAATGCTCTCCAAAAAAGAGACCAGTTGGAGGGTATTTTAGGGAACAATGATTCATCAATTTTTTAGGTGTTTGTTAGAAATAAAAGAATCAAAATGCCCCTTCCAACAATTAATAGCAGATAGTTCTAAGAAAAATTTTGAAAAAAAGGACTTTATAAATCTAGGAACAAGGGACCTAAATCTCTAACTTTCGTTGTGAGGTTGTTTAAGACTGTAAAGACAAATTCATATACTTCAAGGTTTTTCAAATTTTAGATTTTATATTTTTCAAAACGTTACAATAAGTTTTTCAATTTCTCAATGTCATTCTAATTTTTATAAATGGAGAACAAGTTGCAAGATATGACAATCAAAGTAAAAGACCACGACGTCAAATTGGATAGATTCGATGGAGGTCGCATCAACTTAAGGTAGCCAGGGAGGAACAAAAGGCTGCCTATATCAAGTACGAGAGTGACAAAAGAACGTAGTAGAAGATACATAATGGACACTCTTTCCAACCATCTCCTCTGTGAAAACGCCTTGCAACTATGAAATATTTTGGAGAACAAGTAGACAAACAAGAAACAAGGTATTCACAAGTTTTTTGTTATTCGATATATTAAATTCAATAAAATCCTAAAGTATTTTTCGACTTAATGCAAAATAGGAGGAAAGTGGATATATATATATGTATGTAGTCTTTTCTTTACATTTTATAAAAAAACTGTTTTCATATTTCAAATCCATGATCTTGATTAATTACAAGTATTCACATCCAAATTAAAAGCCCTATAGATAGAAATTTCTGAATTTGTGCAAGTGGCTGAAATTATTTCTATATTTCATCCATCTTAGATTGACTATAATGGGAAATTCATGCACCCAAATGAAAATTTAAGAAATAGATCAATTAATGAAAGATATAAGGATCAACGATAAACTTAAATCTATGAAAATAGTACCTTGACATATGAGATCAAGGTAAACTTTGTTAGGAATAGATCCAATGATATGAACGAATCCAACAAATCCAAAAATAGCGTTAGAAATTCTAGCAATGTAAAAAATAATAGAAAATACTTTCACTGTTGAAAAAAAGGCCACACAAGAAAGAATGCAGGAGCTTCAAAGAACTAAAATAGAGAATCCCATGATACAAAAACAGTAGAAGAGGGTTTGGTGGCCATTGGGTCCCAATTACACGTTAGGATGATTTTAGGTACTTTTGTGGTCATGAACACCAAATCTTTGGAATGTTGGTATGACTCCGGTGCAATCGCGTTAATGTCTGCAACTATAAGGCACAATTTAAAAACTTTAAAAAAGTTGGTGAATATCAACTTATGATAATGAGCAACCAGGTCAAAACAAAAGGTTCGTGAAAAAGTTGACATTGATGAATAAACTATTTGTTTGGAAATTAGTAAAAAATTATTTCCTAAAGAATAACCCAGTAATCATAATCCCTTACCCCAACCATGTGATTCAGAGTTTGAATCATAGTGTAACCAAAAAGAAAAAAAAAAAATTAGGAAAAATTTGGCCAACAACTTGATCCTGTCCAAAGGGGATATCGGTGTTGGGAATGGATGCTCTTGTCATTGAATATTCAAATTTAGTATTGATAATAAGATTTAGTTTATACTTATTTTGTTGATTTTATTTCTCATGATTGAATATGTATGATATATGTGATAAATGTGAAAATCATGATTTTTTGGAATTAATCCATTCGGATATTTTTGAAATAAATGACATGCTAATTAGATAACGAAATAAGTATTTCATCGCATTCATTGATGACAAATATATGTCTAATGAAAGCAAAGGATTAAACGTTTGAAAGGTTTAAAGCATAGTTTTCAATGAGACACTTTAGTGGTTAAAAGTTCTTACTTTAGTGTCTACCTCAGGGTCTCGTGTTCATACCTTCATAGTCATGTATAATTCTGTGATTTTCGTGACCCCTATGTAACAAAAGAAAAAAAGAAAGGTTTAAAGCATATATGGCAGATTTTTTTTTTTAAAAAAAAAGATCAATTAGGTAGAAAAATTAATTGTCAAAAAAGCGATAGAGGAGGTGAATATTTTCTGTTAGAATTCTCTTTTACTGTGAAAAGAATGAAATTATACATTAAACAAGTACTCCTTATACACTAACAACAGAATAGTTTGTTAAAAGAAAGGATAACACAATACTAGAATAGCAAATATTAGCTTCTCAGGAACAGTTTAAGCTATAAAGACTTCTCACTTTTATCATATCTTATTCGATTCGATTCGATTCCGTTTGATTGCATTTTTTGTACAAAAAAAAAAGAATAGTTAATATTATAATATTAAATATAATGTTGCCTATGAATCCATAGAGAGAAGCATTACTTTTTTATGCTTAATAGAATACCATTCAAATGAATTATGAAACATACAAATCCTAATTTATGTTATTTTAGAATGTTTGGTTGTCTTGCATAATCAAATTAGGATCAAAGGCAAACAAAAGTATCTTTGTGGGATGTGCAGGGGATTCAAAAGCCTATGATTACTAGATGCGGAATCAATGATGTAGAGAAAGAACTAAAGAGTTGGTCAAATTGATTTTGGTTTTTTTTTTTTGGGAAAGTATTGTCTAAGAGATTTTGGTGGAATCTTTTGTTTAATTTTGAACATATGTTAAACCAGGACTCTGGTTAACAAACTCCTTTTCAAGCTTGAAATGGAAGAAAATCATTAGTGTAACATCAAAAATTTGGTATATGAAATTTTCAATTTTTGTTCATTTGTATAATTCCAAACTAATTTGTAAACAAATATATAAATTATTGTTTCATATAATTAACAA
Organism: Dillenia turbinata; assembly: GCA_037126225.1. Taxonomy (NCBI): domain Eukaryota; kingdom Viridiplantae; phylum Streptophyta; class Magnoliopsida; order Dilleniales; family Dilleniaceae; genus Dillenia; species Dillenia turbinata. The sequence goes on from JBAMMX010000025.1 coordinate 6,668,723, forward strand.
GGAAAGGAATGGTTTGATGGTGTAAATCTTGTTAGGAAAATAGAAGGTCTTGGGTTCAAAACACTATGTGTGTACACGTAAGGTGATTTCTAGCATTTATGACTTGTGTGGAGTAAGGGGCCTTGTGACTCGATAAGGGGCTTTTTATGTGTGGAACAAGAGAGTGATAAGTAGTCTTGAAGATGGACAAGTAGACTTGTGGATATAAGAATTGTGAGAGGCAAGGGCCTTGTTAGAGATTGGTTCACCTCATGTATAAAAAATGGAAGGGACAAGGCCACTTGGGAAGGGTAGGAGGCGACTTGTGTATTTGTTTGGGGGAGTGAGTTGCCTTGTGCAGCTAGGAAGGCGACTCCAAGTGTGTGCAAGCTCAGGGTTCTGAGAGCTTATAGCCTTGAGTCACCTTGTGTTAAGGGATAGGTCGCTTTATGCATGTGAAAGGAAGGATCAAGGCCACTTAAGCAAGCAACCTGGTTGAGACGTTTTGTGAAGTTATTTCAAAGGCACGAGTCGCCTTGTGCATAGGGGAAGGCAACTCCAAAGGTGTGCAGGTCATGGTTCTGAGGGTGGGATGCTTTGGGTTGCCTTGTGCCTTAGGACGAGGCGCCTTGTGAGTGGTTTTGGAAGGAGCAAGTTGCCTTGCACAAGGTGAGGAGGTGACTTGGGTGTCTGCAAGGTAAAGGTTTCTGAGGCGTGGTGTCGCCAGGTTGCCTTGTATCACTCATGAAGCGACCTGGTTGAGCAGCCAAATAGGGGTTCTGAGGCAATGCTTAGGTAAGGCGCATCGTCCCTTGCTTTAAGTCGACTTAGAGTTTAGGAACTATGAAGAATTGAGTCGCCTTGCCCATATAAATGTTTAGCTTGTAGGACGCCTTGCCTAACCATGAGTCTCATTGCCCAGTTGACTCTTCACAAATTGAGGTGGAAATTGAATAAAATGCCCTCCAAATTCAAATACAACTTGAAATTTATGAGGGACAAGATGATAATTTCACCATCTATTATAACAAGACTTGAACGATGCTTTAATTCTTATTTTTCCTACTTACATTTCACGAGCACTCTCTTCTCTCTCTCTTTCTCACTCTTGATTTCTCCCTCTAAAAATCAAATGCACCTTCATTAAATCACTCCATCAAGTGTCCAAATACTTCAAGCAATTTAAGGAAAGTAAGATTAAAGGAAAATCTAGGATTATTCTACGAAGGAGAAATTAGGGTTTTTGAAATCCAATCTCCAAAATTCAATCCAACCCTAAAATTAAAATAATTTCTTGCTCTTAATCTTGGGTTTAGTTTTTTTATTAGTGGATTAACATTTATTATGAAAATTTGAAGAATTTCATTTGTAGATCAAACCCTAAAAATTGTAAATGATAAAAATTAAAGAAAATGAAATGAAAATTTGCATATGGATGCAAATGGTGTGCAAATGGTGGGAATAGAACATATATTTATGAATTTGAAAATTTAGGGTTGGTGGTACAATTAGGGAAAATTCATAAACTCTAGAATTGGATGTGAATTAAAACTAAAATTATGGTTATTGGTTTAGGATAATTGAATTGGAACCCAAGGAGGGATTTCATTGGATTGGATTGTGAAATTGGGAGTGAATATCCTCCCAAGAGGTGAGTGGATAGCTATGTCATATATGAATGGTAAATAATTTTCAAAATTGATTTATGAAATGAATTTTAAAATGAGTTTTGAAATTAATTTGGAATATTTTGTGATTGTGGTGTGCCATAATCGAATTATTGCAGAATCCATGACTCATTTGTTCATTTGATGAATTATTTGCACTATGTTATAATGAGACATTGATATCTGAATTTTGAACTGCTTTTGTTTGCATATGAGCACAAATCTTGATTGATGAACTGAATTTTTGTAACATGGTGCATGGATAAGAAAAATGACTATAGTCTAAGTCTTGTCACTAACCAAGGCCATCAGGACGGCATGGTTAAGGTTGGTTGAAATTTGGTTTGGTGGTAGATGGGTTGGAGAGTCTGTTCAAGCCGGCCGTAATAATGTGGTGGCACCCCACAGAACTCCGGGGTAACACTAAGTTGAAGGGGATTTTATGAAAAAATTATAAAAAACCATTGGCAGAATCCGATCAATGGCCATTAATAGAAAAATGGTTTTAGCAAATCTCAAGAATATTGAAAGAAAATTTTAATTTGTTTATTGAATTGGAAATCATGAGTCATAGTGAATATGATTTGATCTCATTATATATGAATGGATTTATTTATTGAAATCGGATATATTTTGACATACATGTTTGGCATCCCACTCTTACACCTCATTTATGTGTTACATGACATTATACTCCATTCATTGAATATTTTTAAATACTTATTCCCCTCTCTCTAATTTTTCAGAGAAAACTTAGATTAGAAGCACAGACACTGACTAGCGCCGGTCAGAAGAAATTTGTTTTGGAAATCTTTGATAGGTACTAGACCTATAAATATTATTTTTGGACTCTATGTTATATGAGCCATGGAAGGAAATTTTTATATTTTACATTATATTTGGATTTGATAAATACTTGTTTTATTTCTTTAAGCAAGTATTGGACAAATCTATATTTTTATGATGATGAACTTTATTTATTTGTTTTAAGAATTTCTTTTGCAAACTTATTGCTTTCATTTGGGATATTTGGATTGTATTATGAATTTTGAGATATGTCTTGAGTTGTAAACTCGTGCAAATGTTTGGGAGCTATTTGGATGGTCGGGACGGCCTATAAATGTCTTGAATGTATTCATGAAATGATTTGGATATCGAAATACCTTGTGGTATCATGAGACACAAAGTGGGGGTTTGCACGTGTTTCAAAATAACGTGGCTGTTGTTGTGTACCCGACGAATAGATCAAGGCATAACAATTTTATTGATATTAGAGTTTAGGCTCACGATTTTAAATGTTTGAAAGGTTCCAAATATTTTCAAATGTCCCCAAAAGTTCTTCAAAAGTTTTGAAAACATTTTTCTTTTTGCAATTTCAGATTTTAAAAGATTTTTCAAAAGATGTACAAAAACCTTCCATAGATTTTTAAGAACTAGGATCAATTTTATTTTAGGGGGGGTTAAATGTCTAGTTCAATACCTAATTTAGTGAACTAAGAATAATTCCTCTCTCCTTATAGGAATTATGTCTCCTAGGCCAAGGATGAGAAATATTAGTGAGATTCATCCTTCCAATCAAAAGGATAAATTGTCCTCCCATACTCTAACTTCTCCTCTGGTCATAACTAGCACTCACCCAGTACCTTCAATTGGGATTCCATTACCACCACTCGATCACTCCAATAATTGACCGAGTGATGGAACACTTATGGCACTCGTTTTCAAACCCCTCCTCAAGTGTCAATCCCTCCTCTACCGAATCCAACCATTCCAACTATTCCTTTGACAACATTAGTTGCTCCACCCACTTTAGTGGCTACTCCCATCATCTGTCCAACCATCGAATTGTCCAAATTGATCAAAGAAACCTGACAACTTAGATGTGCCACCTTTTTGAGGACGAGTGATGCGATGGTGGTAAAGAATTGGATTAATCGAGTTACAAAGACTGTGGCCGACATGAGACTTGATAACGAGTTGAAACTATTAGTGACTATAAAGTTGTTAGACGAAGACGCTTGAGTATGGTGGGATAGTCTTAAAGCAAAGTCCACAGTACCCATTTCTTGGAATGAATTTCCTAGCGAGTTTGATGAAAAGTATTATACTCGGTTTTACTGAGACCTAAAGACCCCCCCCCGGAAGGAGTCCCCCCCCCCCAAAAAGAAAAAATTATGACAGAATACGAGACGGAGTTGAGGAGATCGTCCTCATTTTTCCTGGTGTTAGTAACTTTCAAGGAATATTTGCGTTTTAAGTTTGAGGAAGGCTTAAACTTATCCATATCTATGACCTTGGCCCTTACCTACAAAAATGTTCCAAGATTAGTATTGAGGGCCAAGAAGATGGTTGAGAAAAAAGGAAGGACAAGAGAGGGTCAAAAGAAGAAAAGGAGGTTCGAGCATATGTTAGGCCAGGGTTCAAAGCAGAGTAGAAGCACAGACTCCTATAATGGAGCTTCTATCACTGGATCCGTTGGCACTCCTCAAGGCCAACAAACATCCATCTTGGGAACCCCACTCCCAGTGCCGCCTCTAGAAGCCAATCGATGGGAAATAAGAAGAACAAGTGTAAAAACTATGGGAAGTTCCATTCTAGGGTTTGTCAAGCTCCCAAGAGATGCTATCAGTGCGAAAATAAGAGCCATTTCTACAATATTTTCCCAGAGTTGGAATAAGGAGGTCAGTCGAGTTAAGATTACCCTAAAGGATCCATGGGCGGCCAAGCAAATATCTCTGCTTCATCACCTAATGTCACATCACAGATGGGAACTGGGAGCAACATAGTAGCTGCTCCAACCCAATACCCACAAACAAGGGGTCAAACCAAAATTTATACAATGACCAACAAGGATACCCAAAACAACCCCGACATAGTCACCGGAAAATTTTCTAGAACTTGAAATTAAAGACTTAGAAATTTGAGTACGAATATTTTGTGGTCATAAATGCATGATATTGAAGTGATTGGAGATCATTTTGATGATTGATGATAGTTATGGTAGTCTTGAGGACTATGAATTTTGGATTGAATTCAGCTAAAATCTGAAGTTTAGTTTCCTTTTCCTGCATATAGAGGTATACAATCGACTTGGCTAGTGGATGGATTAACCAATAAGCCAAATTACCCTAGCCTAGGATGACTTATACCTTCTCAGGTCGACTCATAGTGCATTAACATAGGGGACAGGTCGACTTGCATTGGAGATAGGACGACTTGGTTAAGTGACAGACCCATACTTCTGAGGGTCAACTTGTTAACCTATCAAGTCGACCTTAAGTTCTGTAGAGTCTAGTTTCTAAGGGTCTTCATGCGTGGGTCGACCTGTCTTACTCTCTAGGTCGACTCGCTCATACTAAATCTCATTTTTACCCATTTTCTATATCCAAAAAGCTTCAAATGATTAACTCAAATTCTTTAATGGTTTCCATTCATAGGTATGATAAAAATTTTCAGTGTTGGCACCCGTATATTGATTGATACGAGATCAAATAATTCTTTTGTAAACACAGACTTCGCTAAACACTCCAATAAGCCTTTGGCCCCACTTGAAGAGGAGTTATTGATTATCACTCCTTTGAGGGAACAGTTGAACAGAGACACCATGTTCAAGATATGTGAAGTAGTTGTAGAAGGTGAAATTCTTGAACCGAACTTGATTTTGTTGGAGATGAGGGACTTTGACGCCGTATTGGGTATGGATTGATTGCATCCTCATAGAGCTAAGTGAATTGCTTCACTAAGGAGATAGAGTTTCGTAGACCAGGATATTCTCTACTTGTATTCACTGGTGAAGGCGAGTCTTACCGAGCTATATAATTTCAGTATTAGAGGCACGAAAATTAGTGCATAAGGATTATGAGGCTTACCTGGCCCATATTATCGACACCACAATAGGAAGTCAAGAGTTGATGGATGTTTCGGTGGTGAATGAATTTCTAGATATCTTCCCAGACGAGTTGCCCAGTTTGCCTCCCTCAGGAGTTCGACTTTGCTATTGACTTGGCTTCTGAAGTTGTACCTATTTCTATCTCTCCCTATAGGAAGGTGCCTACAGAGTTGAAAGAATTAAAGGTCTAATTTCAAGAATTGTTGAACAAGAGATTTATCCGACCGAGTACTTCACCTTGAGGTGCTTCGATTCTATTTATGAAGAAGAAAGATGGCACCCTCAGGTTGTGTATTGACTACCGACAGCTGAATAAGGTGACCATTAAGAATAAATATCTCTTGTCGAGAATTGATGACTTGTTTGATCAACTCCAAGGGGCTAGTATTTTTTCGAAGATCAATTTGAGGTCGGGCTATGACCAATTGAGAATAAAAGATGATGATGTTCACAAGACTGCGTTTAAGACGCGATATGGGCACTACAAGTTTCTGGTGATACCTTTCGATTTGACGAATACCCCAGCAGTTTTCATGGACCTCATGAATCGAGTCTTCCATCCCTGTCTTGACAAGTTTGTCATAGTATTCAGTGACAATATCTTGGTGTATTCCAAGAACGATAAGGAACACTCAGAACATTTTCGAATTATGCTGTAAACTTTTCGAGAGAAGCAACTATACGCCAAGTTCTCCAAGTACAAGTTTTGGCTAAGAGAGATTAGCTTCTTAGGACACATTGTATTCGGGGATGAGATATTTGTTGACCCAAAAAAAAATAAAGACAATTCTAAAATAGGAACAACCTAAGAATGATCTTGAGGTGAGAAATTTTCTCAGATTGACACGATATTATTGAAAATTTGTAGAAAAGTTTTCCAAGATAGCAGTTCCGTTGTCTAGTTTGACTCATAAATTAGATAAATTTGAATGGAGTGATAAATGTGAGCGGAGTTTTTAAGAACTCAAGAGGAGACTCGTGTCCACTCTCATACTTACTCTTCTTACTGGCGGTGGCGAATATGTGGCTTATAGTGTTGCCAGCAAACAAAGGTTGGAATGTGTTTTAATGCAACGCGATAGAATCATCGCTTATACTTATTGACAGTTGAAGAAGTATGAGATGAATTATCTCACCTATGATCTAGAGTTTGCTGTCATCGTTTTCGTTTTAAAAATTTGGCAGCATTACATATATAGAACCACATACAGAGTGTTTACTGACCACAAGAGTCTTAAGTGTCTGCTCACTCAAAAAGAGCTCAACTTGAGGCAACGGAGATGGTTGGAGCTAATTAAAGACTACGACTTGGTAATTGACTATCATTTGGGCAAAATGAATGTAGTTGCGGATGCTTTAAGCCACAAATCTTCTTTTTCTTCATCTTATAGGAGTTTGTATCTCTCATGCCTTGTAAGACTCTAAACACTTGGAGTCAATCTGGTCAGTAATGAGTATGGTGTACTTTTAGCCAAATTCAAAATATGACCGACTTTAATGGACCGTATTCAAGAGTTCCAAGCAACTGATGAGGAGTTACACAAGGGCGAGGTGGTGACTTTCATATTCAAGGTGATGGCATAGTAGTATATAGGAAACGGATTTGTGTTCCCAAGAATGATGAGTTTCGGTGAGCCATACTTGAAGAGACACACTTTCCAGCTTATGCAATGCTTCTTGAATGTACAAAGTTGTACTGAACCATCAAAGAAATCTATTAGTGGTCAGGATTGAAGCAGGACATAGCTGAATTTGTGGCAAGATGTCTTGTGTGCCAACAAATCAAGACTGAATATCAGAAGTTGGTCAGAACACTTTAACCATTATCTATACCTGAGTGGAAATGGGTGCACATCAACATGAATTTCATTGTGGGATTACCACGTACACTGAGCCATCATGATACTATATGGGTGATAATAGATAGACTCACTAAATCAGTACACTTCCTTTTAATCCAAAACACATACTTTTTGGAGAGATTAGCTAAACTATACAAAAATGAGATTGTCTGACTCCACGGGGTTCTGATGTCAATTGTATCAGACCATGATCCCCGATTTACTTCACGATTTTGTCCCAATCTATAAGAGCCCTTAGGGACTAAGCCAAAGTTTAGTACTGCTTTTTATTCTCAGACTGATGGACAATCAGAGCATACAATTTAGACCTTAGAAGACATACTTAAGACATGTGTTATGGACTTCTAGGGGAGTTGGGATAGACATCTTCCCTTGATCGAATTCGCCTATAACAATAATTAGTAGGCAAGTATTGAAATGTCACCCTATAAAACTCTCTATGAGAGAAAATGCCGAACACCTTTGTGTTGGGATGAAATTAGAGAGAGGAAGATTGAAAGTGTGGAGCTAATTGAGACAACCATAGAAAAAGTGAAGGTGATTCGAGTAAGAATGAAGGCAACTCAGGATAGACAGAAGAGTTATGCCGACAAAAGGAAAAGACCTTTAGAATTTGAGGTAAGAGACATGGTTTTCTTAAAAATATCACCCTAGAAGGGTGTAATCTAGTTTCAGAAATGGGAAAAATTGAATTCTCGGTACATTAGGCAATTCAAAATCCTTGAGAGGATTAGAAATGTGGCCTATCAATTGGAATTACCCCCGGATTTGGAGAAAATCCATGATATATTCCATGTCTCTAAGAGATATTTGTCAGATCCCACGCACGTATTAGAATTTCCTCCGATAGAATTGAATCTAGATTTGAGTTTCAAGGTGCAACTAGTACAACTCCTTAATCGACAACTCAAGTAATTGAGAAGTAAGTAAATCTCAATAATTAAGGTGTTGTGGAGAAACAACCAAATTGAAGAAGAAACTTGGGAGATCAAAGAGTTGATGAGAAGACAACACCCACACCTTTTTTATGTATAAATTTTATGTTTGAATTTCGATGAAAAAATTTTATTTTTAAAGGGTTAAGTATTGTAATACCGAAAATTCGGTGTTTAAAATTGTTAATTTTTGTTCTTTTGTATAATTGCAAAATGATCTATAAATAGATATATAAATTATTGTTTCATATAATTAACAAGAAATAGAATGGCTTGGTGGTGTAAATCTTTTTAGGAAAATGGAAGGTTTTGGGTTCAAACCAATATGGTGCACACGTGAGGTGATTTTCAATATTTATGACTTGTGTGGAGTAAAGGGCCTTGTGACTTGATGAGGGGCCTTGTATGTGTGGAGCAAGGGAGTAAGAATTAGTCTTGAAGATGAACAAGTAGACTTGTAGATATAGGAATTGTGAGAGGCAAGGGGCCTTGTTAGAGATTGAATCACCTCATGTATGAAAAATGGAAGGGACAAGGCCAATTGTGAAGGTTAGGAGGTGACTTGTGTATGTGTTTGGGGGAGTGAGTCGCCTCGTGCATCTAGGAAGGCAACTCCAAGTGTGTGTAAGCCCAGGGTTCTAAGAGCTTGGAGACTTGAGTCACCTTGTGCTAAGAGATAGGTCGCCTTATGCATGTGAAAAGAAGGATCAAGGCCAGTTGAGCAAGCATGGGTCGCCTTACACACTAGGTGAGACGCCTTGTGAGGTTATTTCAAAGACACAAGTCACCTTGTACATAGGGGAAGGCCACTCCAAACGTGTGCAGGTCATGGTTCTGAGAGTGGGATGCGTTGGGTCGTCTTGTGCCTTAGGACGAGGCTCCTTGTAAGTGGTTTTGGAAGAAGCAAGTCACCTTGCACAAGGTGAGGAGGCGACTTGGGTGTCTATAATGTAAAGGTTTCTAAGGCACGGTGTAGCTGGGTCGCCTTGCATCACTCATAAGGCGACCTGGTTGAGCATTAGAATAGAGGCTCTGAGGCAATGCTTAGGTAAGGCGCCTCGTCCCTTGCTTTGAGTCGACTCAGAGCTTAGGAACCATGAAAAATTGGGTCACCTTGCCCCTCCACAAGTCGCCTTGCCCATACAAACATTTAGCCTATAGCACGCCTTGCCTAGTCGACTCTTCACAAATTGAGGTGGAAATTGATCAAAATGCCCTCTAAATTCAAATAAAACTTAAAACTTATGATGGACAAGATGATAATTTCATCATCTATTATAATAAGGCTTGAACAATGCTTCAATTCTTATTTTTCCTCCCATTTCATGAATTCTCTCTTCTCTCTCTACGTTTTCACTTTCTCTTCCTCACTCTTGATATCTCTCTCTAGAAATCAAATATCCCTTCATTAAATCACTCTATCAATTGTCCAAATACTTCAAGCAATTTAAGGAAAGGAGGGTTGAAGGAAAAGTTAGGGTTATTCTACGAAGAAGAAATTAGGGTTTTTGAAATCCAAACTCCAAAATTCAATCCAATCCCAAAATTGAGCTAATTTTTTATTTTTAATCTTGGTTTTAGTTTTCTCATTGGTGGATTGACATTTATTATGGAAATTTAAGGAATTTCATTTGTAGATCAAACCCTATAAATTGCGAATGATAAAAATTAGAGAAAAATGAAATGAAAATTTGTGTGTAGATGCAAATGGTGTGCAAATGGTAGAAATAGAAAATATATTCATGAATTTGAGAAATTAGAGCTTGTGGTACAATTAGAGAAAATTCATAAACCTTAAAATTGGAGGTGAATTAATATTAAAATTGTGGTTATTGGTTTAGGATAATTGAATTGGAACCCAAAGAGGGATTTCATTGGATTGGATTGTGGAAATAGGAGTGAACACCCTCCCAAGAAGTGAGTAGATGACTATATTGCATATGAATGGGTAAATGATTTTCAAAATTGATTTATGAAATAAATTTTGAAATGAGTTTCGAAATGAATTTGGAATATTTTGTGATTATGGTGTGCTTAAATCGAATTATTACCGAATCCATGACTTTTGTTGATTTGATGAATTATTTGCACTATGTTATAATGAGATATTGATATGTGAATTGTAAACTGCTTTTGTTTGCATATGAGCACAAATCTTGATTAATGAACTGAATTTTTATAACTCTGTGCATGGATAAGAAAAATGACTATAGTCTAAGTTTTGTCATGTACCGAGGCTATCAAGGCGGTGTGATTAAGCCTGATTGAAATTTGGCTTGGTGGTAGGTGGGTTGGAGAGCCTATCAAGCCGACCGTGATAACGTGGTGGCACTCCTCAGAAATCCGGGCCAGTGCCAAGGTGAATGAGATTTTATGAACAAATTATGAAAAAACTCTTGGCGAAATCCTACCAACGGTTATTGGTGGGAAAATGGTTTTGACAAATTCCAAGAATATTGAAAAAAAATTAATTTATTAATAGAATTGGAAATCATGAGTCATGGTGAATGTGATTTGATCTCATTTTATGTGAATGGATTTATTTATTGACATCGGATATATTTTGACATACATGTTTGACACCACCACTCTCGCTCCTCATTTATGTGTTACATGTCGTTACACTTCATTCACTGATTATTTTTAAATACTCATTCCTGTCTCTCTAATTTTTTAGAGGAAACTTAGATTGGAAGTATAGATTCTGATTAGTGCCGGTTGAAAGAAATTTGTTTTGGAAATCTTCGATAGATACTAAACCTGTAAATATTATTTTTGGCCTCTATGTTATATGAACCATAGATGAAAATTTTTGTACTTTACATTATATTTGGATTTGATAAATACGTGTTTTATTTCTTTAAGCAAGTATTGGACAAATCTATGTTTTTATGATCATGAATTTTATTTATTTGCCTTAAGAATTTCTTCTACAAACTTATAACTTTCATTTGAGACATTTGGATTGTATTGTGAATTTTGAGATATATTTTGAGTTGTAAACTCATGCAAATGTTTGAGAGCTATTTGGATGGTCGGGATGGCCTATGAATGTCTTGAATGTATTCTTGAGATGATTTAGATATCAAAATGTCTTGCGATATCACGAGACACGGAATGAGGCTCACACATGTTTCGGGATAACGTGGCGGTTGTTACGTGCCTGACGAATGGATCAAGGCGTTACAATTAGTGAATCATTTGAAGGTGTTTGGCTGCATTTATTATGCTCAAATTCCAAAAGAAAAAAGGCACAAACTTGATTAAACAAGTGAGAAGGGTATGTTTATGGTTTATGGCATTATTTCAAAGAGCTGTAGAGTTTATAGGGTAGAAAGTAACAAATTCTTATAAATATAGATATGATTCTTTATGAAATGCAATGTGTAATTGGGAGAAAAGTAGGGTGGACAAAAAGTTAGTTTAGTTATAATCATGCAGCAAAAACTGGTTAAAGAAGATGAAAGTGAACATGGTTCAAGTTAGTGGTTCTCCAAGAGTTCCCCAAACTCAACAAGTTCATAACCACCCTCCTCCCCCCCAAGAAAGATAAGAGGATTAAGTGATTTTTATGCAAAATGCAATCTTTGCATTGTTGAACCAGAACATTTTAAAGAGAAGTCAAAGGAGAAGATGGGAAGAAAGCTATGGAGGAAGAGATAAACACTAACAAGAAAAACAACACATGGCAGCTGGTTGATAAGACCCAAAACAAACCTATGACTAGCGATAAATGGGTGTCTAAGGTGAAACATAATCTAGATAGCTTCATATAAAGAAATAAAGCAAGCACAAAAGGATATTGACAGAGAGTCTGGAAGATTTTTTAGAAACCTTCTCTCCACCCTTGGATACAAAAAGAGCTCTCATTGCTTTGGATACACAAAAAGGTTGGTTACTATACCGGCTTGATGTGGATTCAACCTTCTTAAATGAAGAATCGAAATAAGAAGCGTTTGTTAAGCTGTCTAAAGGATTTGTGTTCAAAGGAAAAGAAGACAAGGTTTACCTGTTAAAAATGACTTTGTCTAGATTGATGCAAATACCTAGAGTATGATGCAGCCAAATTGACAAGTACTTTGTTGAGCATGGATTTGAGAGGAGCGAAATGAACCCACCTTGTATGTGAAGCATTATGAGGCACGAAGCATTCTTATTGTTGCTTTATACTGTGGATAAGCAAGATATGCTCAAAAGGTATGAAATGATTGATATGGGATTGTCACATCATTTTCTTGGGATTTGGATTTAGGAAAGTAAAGACATGGTCTTTATATTTGCTAAAGATATATGTTGAAAAACTCTTGGAAGAATTCAGAATTCATGATTGCAAACCAATGGATACTCCTCTTGTTGTCAATAAGAATTTAGTAAGAGAATATGGAGGAAAGAAGGTTGATGCAACTATATATGGAAGTTTAGTTGGCAATCTGTCGTATCTCACTGCAAGTAATCCAGATTTGACATTTGTAACAAGTCTGTAATCAAGATTCATGCGTACTCCAATTAGTCAATTCCGTCTTGATGTTGCAAAAAGGGTGCAAAGGTATGTGACGGACTATGTACTATGGAATCAAATATGATAGAATTTCTAAAGTGAATTTGTTTGGTTATTATGATAGTGATTAGGGAGCTGTTCAGATGATGCAAAAAGTATGTGTTTTCTATATGGTGCATTCTGATGGTGCTCAAGGAAACAAGAATTTTTTGCTCAATCATCAGTTGAGACAGAGTATGTAGCAGTAGGTTTACCCACACAAGAAGAAATTTGGTTGAAAAGAGTGTCGGAGGATTTGGAGAAAAGGAAGAAGGCATCTCTATACATTGTGAAAACAAACCTACAATTGTAATAGAAAACAATCCTTTGTTTCATGGTAGGACCAAGCACATTGCCATTAAGTATCCTTTCATTACAGAAGCAATTGAAGAAAAGAAGTGCAGCTGAAGTACTGGAGATCACAGGAGTAGCTTGCTGATGTGCTGACAATGACTCTTCCAAGGGAATAATTTCAGCAACTTGGAGAAGCACTTGTAGTACAAGAACTGCACGTAAAGGGGGAGAACGTTAGAGTAAATTTTTAGTAAAACGTTAAAAATTTTAAGTTATTTTGATACCATTTTCTCTTACTCATGTTAAATTTATGCACAATGCATCGCTTGTGTAACATAAAAACCCAGCAGATGAGATCAATCGAGAGGTGTCACGAGTAACTCTCTCTCAAAAAGACACGTTTTTCTTCACATCCCTTTCCTCAGTTCCCTTATAAGAACAGATCTCCCATCATTGTCTTATATTATCAATGAAATTGTGATGTAAAATATTTATTTATTTTATTTTATTATATTTGGAAAAGAAAAAGTTGTGGAGTAGAATCCAGGCCGGACCATCCTTCATGATTTTGATCTCAGTTCTACTGTTATGGGTCGGTTCGGCACTGAATCTATTTAAATTCAAGACAAACAAAACAATTTTCAAATTCTCATGCTTTAAAGTCAAACTGCGATGAAAATTCTGATATCTTGAACAGAAAATTGTGGGAAAGCTGAGGCCCAGATTTTCCCATCAACTTGAAGTGCTTTATCAGTGGACGTGTTCTATTTAGAGCCTTAAGAAGTAATAATACTGTTCAAATTTAGCAAATCAAGTCAACTATGGAAATCTATGCTATTGGATTTGACAGAGGACGGTGCTGCACTTCGGAAGATGTCAACAGCATAGCTATCGATTGCAGATTGATTGATTGACTGCATAGGCTTGCAAAATTATGATTGGCCATGCCAATCCAGCCTGGCCTTTAAAATAAACCATTCCTCGTTCCTTTAGATGTGCATGGAAGATATATGAATATATATATATATATACACACACATTAGGTGTGGTGTCTGGTCGAATGGGGTGCGATTCATGTGAAAATTTTTTTTAACTTTTTACGATTTTTAGTTGAATCAAAAATATAAATTTAATTAATTATGTTCAGGTGGAATGATAATTAAAGTATTAAATGGTCAAAATATATTAAGACATAATATTATCAAGAAAAAATAAAATAAAATAAAAATTAAAAAACAAAATTAAAAAAAATTAAAAAACAAAATTAAAAAAAAAATTAAAAAAACAAAATAAAATAAAATTTCAACATAGGAGGGCGGTTCCATCGCCCCTTCGATTTGTTTTTTTTATTTTTTTATTTTTTTATTTTTTTATTTTTGATTTCTTTTTTTTTTTTAATTCTTTTGTGTTTTTATACTTTTATTTTTTTATTCTTTTGTTTTCTTTTATTTTTATATATTTTTATCACTACCATTATATTATTAGTGATTAAATTTAATTTCGATTGAAAAAAATAAAGGAAAAAAAAACAAAAAGGTGCAGTCGACCACTCATTTTTGCGGGAGAAACAAAAGAAAAAAAATTAAAAGAACAAAAAAGGAAAAAAAAACAAAAGAACAAAAAATAAAAACAAAAGAATAAAAAAACAAAAAAAAAAAACTCTAGAGACAAAAAACAAAAGAATAAAAAATAAAAAAAAGAATAGAAAAATAAAAAACAAAATAAAATAAAATAATGAAAAGAATAAAGAAAAAAAATAAAAAAAAAAATAAAAAGAGTTCAACATACGAGGGGCAGTTCCACCGGCGGTGGAACCACCACTCCTATGTTGATTTGTTTTTTTTATTATTATTTTGGTTTGTTTCGGTTTTTTTTTTGTTTCTTTTTTTTTTATTTCTTTTGTTTTTTTTTTAAATTTTTTGTCAAGTGTGGTCGAGATCCAAATATTTTTATAATCTTTTAATATTTTTATTTACACCCAATGATTTATATAATATATTATTAAGTATAATTATTTTTATACAATACACTAATTAAATAATATTTATAATTCTTATAAAAATCTTTTATTGATAGTAAACATATTTTAATCTTTTTTTATAAACTAATTTTTTCAATTTAGTAAAATTTAATCTCTTTCTTATTTATGAATTAAATAATATATATATACATATATGTATACATATATATAATATATATAACTTTGGATTTTTTTTTTAATTATTGACATTTAAACATGTTTTTATAAATTTATTATATTTCTTAAATTTTAAATTATTTTCATTGAAAAATTTTAATACGATTTAATTTTTTTTATTGGAAAGAAAATAGTTACTATTTCTTTTTAGTACACAAAAGATGATCGAATTTAAAATTTTTAAGAGAAAATAAATAGTATTAATTGAATTATAACTCATTAACAAAGTATGTAATTACAATATTACATAATGAAAATGAACTTTTTTATAAAATTATTAAATAATTTATAATTATTATTAGGATTCAAAATTATTTTCTTGAAAAAAACTATTTGCTGGCCACGTGTCATGTTCCGAGAAGACCACATTGCTAAAATATAAAAATAGTCTTCTAATTTTTTTTATATATATGTGAAAAAAATGAAAACAATGAAATTCACAAAAAAAGAAGTGAAAAGAAAAAAGTAGAGAGATGAGAAAAGATGGATTAATAAGGAAAAAAAAAAAAAGAAGAGTGAAGGGCAAAAAAAAAGTAAAAAAGAAAAAGAAGAAATAAAAAAAAGAAGTAAAAAAAAGGAGCATTAGCAAACCGGAAACAATGAAACCCAAAAAAAAGTAAAAGAAAAAAAGAAAAGAAGTAAAAAAAAAAGAAAAGTGAAGGGTGAAAAAAAAAGGAAGAAAAAAAAACAAGAAGAAACCTAAAAGAAGTAAAAAAAGAAAAAAAGTTGAAGAGTAAAAAAAAAAAAAGAAGGAAAAACAAGAAGGAAAAAAAAAAGAGAAAAAAAAGGAGGGTGAAGGGTGAAAAAAAAGAAGTAATCCAAAAAAAAAGTAAAAAAAGAAAAAGAAGAAATAAAAAAAAAGAAGTAAAAAAAAAGAGCATTAGCAAACCGGAAACAATGAAACCCAAAAAAAATGTAAAAGAAAAGAAGTGAAAAAAAAGAAAAGTGAAGGGTGAAAAAAAAAAAGGAAGTAAAAAAAACAAGAAAAAACCTAAAAGAAGTAAAAAAAGAAAAAAGGGTGAAGAGTAAAAAAAAAATGAATGAAAAATAAGAAGGAAAAAAAAAGAAGAGAAAAAAAAGGAGGGTGAAGAGTGAAAAAAAAGAAGTAATCCAAAAAAAAGTAAAAAAAAAATAAGGGTGAAGGGTAAAAAAATAAAGAAGGAAAAAAAAGAAGGAATAAAAAAAGAGGGTGAATGGTGAAAAATAAAAGAAGTAAAAAAAAAAACAAAAACAAAATCCAAAAAGAATGAAAAAAAAAAAGGAAAAAAGAAAGATGAGAATAGTAGCAAACTATTCCCATCTTATGTGACAGCTCCTCCCACTTCCCCCTCTCCACGTAAGTTTTTATAGTATAGTAAGATATATAAAACTTTGTTGCTTGGATGAAATAAAATGAGGTTCAAATCTTATTCCTTTTTTTTTTTTTTGGGGTTGGGGGGGTGTTTTTTAGGCCATCAAAAAGCTATTAATGGAAACCAAGAGGCAAAATGGAAAGGAAACGAAAAAATGCATAGAGAGTGGATAATATGTAAGACATGACCTACAACTCTGGGTCAAGAGTTGCAAATGTCCCATAAGATCAACGTGAGACTTTTAATCTACATTGAATGTCTTCCACACATTTGAGATGGGATTCCATTCCAATTAACCTTTTCTTATTTGGAGAAAAGAAGGGACAAGCACTTTTCTGTCCTTCCAAAAAGAAGATAATCATTCTTTGTTGTCCACTCTCCTCATCACTCCTTTTTCTTTTTGGCAGCTAGCCTGGAACTCAAGAATGTTTCAAACATTATATTATGAAAATGTTGGCCAAATCCATTACACTACCAAATATGGAGATTAAAAATTGGAAATCATCCAAATGGGAAATTACTTTTCTATTTTTATTTTTTTTTCGATTGTTTTGAATATCAAAGGCTGAGATATCATTGCGTGTGTGTGATTTTTTTTTAAGAAAAAAACGGTACTATTCTTATTAAACTTAAACTTAGTTTCTTTAAAAAGAAGGAAGTGTGTTTTATCATTTGATAAATGATAAATAAAGAAAGAGGCCTTTCAAAAAGCAAGAATTAAACTTTCCGCACTTACAACAATAAATGATAAATTTTTCTCCATGGAATTCGAAAAAACAAAATGATAGATAGATGATTTATTAGTGAGAGTAGATGATTGATGTGTGTTATAGAAATTTCCTTCTTTTTTTTTTTCCAAAAGACAAATTACATAAAGGGGGAAATCACACAAAGAAAAGCAATTTTTTTTTAAGTTTTTTTTTTTCCCTTGACCAACTAGAATCCAGATTACCTGATTAATCTGGTTCAAACACTATAAAACTCATTTAAAAGTTGGCTTTCTCAACGTATATTTTTTCATTTGTAAAACTAGAATTTAAAATTTTGATTACGCGAGTTTAGTATTCTGTCACTAAAACTATATATGTTGGTATGAATAATTTCTTATTATGTTATCATATTATAGAAAAGAGTTCTCTTTTGAAAATAAAAATTTGTGCCTATCTTTCAATCCTAGTGAAAATGAAGATTTGTTGAGAATTGGCAATGACCTGTTAAGACATTGGCCTTCTATATAAATATCTTCAAGCATTTTAATAACAGATGCTAAATATAAAAATGCAAAGGGGGGAAAAATCAACAAAAGCTGTGGTAGGTGGCCAACATGATGAAAAGTGCTAATTAGCTTCAATAGTCTAGGATTTGAGAAATCATATCTCTTAATTACTCATGAAAGTCGGTCTATGATATTAAAAAAAAAAAAAAAAAAGTAAAATTCTAGAATTTATAGGGTCAAAATTGAATTTTGGTGACGAAATTATTTTGGTTGCTGAATTTTCTCTTCGAAATATCCATGATTGTAGATGGCCATCCATTGACTTGATATTACAATTATTTCACAAATTTTGAAAATTCATTTGAAAATTATGACTCATAGCTTAGCTACTAGTTACATAAGCAAATTTAAAAAGAAAAAAAATTGAAGTTAGGATCTTTTTCTTTTATGCAATACTTAATTCTTCCTTATGGTTGAAACTATCTTAGAAATACATCTGTTAATCTTTTTTATGTTTAAGAGTCGTTTGTATCAAGAACCCTTCTATCAAACGGTATAAAAGATTTTTTTTTTCTTTTTCCTTCTTGTGTTCAGATCTCGAATTTGAGTCGCAGTCTTTGTCTCACAACGATTCCCTTTTTTGTTAAAAAAAAAAGAAAAGAGTTATTTATGTATCCAACTAGGTTTTCTTATTTCTATGTATCTTGGAAGGAAAATTTTCCATAAATTTCTTTCATGCAACCCCCACCCAAAAAAATAGGGAAGATAGGTTTATTCTCAAATTCTTCCCCTTAATAAGCGAAATCCAAAATTTTGACAAGTTCCAACGAGATGAATCGAAGCATGAGAGGATTTGTTTGGCTTGGCCTTTCATTATTAGACGTCGTTTGTTTCGTATTCATGAATCTATTCATGAATCTGAATAAAAAATCTCAAAAATCGAAATCAGAATCGAATTCTGTTTAGTTCAAATTTTAAAATGGATTTGATTGTCATTGTTGATATTTAATTTGTATATTTTTTGAAATGAAAATCATTTAATTGTTAATTTTGTCCTTAATAAAAAATATTTTATTTTAATTTTTACAATTAAAATTAAAATTAAAATTATAGTTTTAATAAAATTTTAAAATAATAAAAATTGAAAAATTTTTAACCCAGAAAAAATTTTATTTATAATTTTTTAGACCATTTTCAATTTTCAATCTTGTTTTTCTTAAAGAAAATAATGAAGAAAAAATTTCATCATAAATTTTATAAATTATAATTGTCAATTTTGTCAAATTTTTAGATTACCTTTTAAAATATTTTAAATAAAAATTATAATTGTCAATTTTGTTTTTGATAAATTTAATTTGTCAAAAATAATTAATTTTTTTTAATATATAATATTTTAAAATAATTTAATTTATAATATTTTTAAATTATTTTTTATAATTATCAAAAAAATTTAATTTATAATATTTAATTTATCAAAATTTTTTTAAATTATTAAATTAAAAAATTGTTAAATTATTTTTGATAAAAAAATTGTATCAAAAATTGTTTTTTAAATTGTTTTTGATTAAAAAATTATTTTATTAAAAAAATTGTTATAGATTAAAAAATTTAATTTATAATATTTTAAAATTATTTCAATTAAATTATTTTTGATAAAAAATAATATTTTTTAATTTTAAAATTTAATTTATAATATTTTAATTAAAAATTATTTTTGATAAAAATAATTTAATTTATAATATTTTAAATTATTTTTTATTTTAAATTGCCTTTTATAAGAAAAAATAAAAATATTTAATTTTTTTCTTAGGTTTCATTCATGAGTTTCACTTGAAATCCATCAATTTACTTGGATTTCACAAAATTCATATCTTAAAGGTTTTATTTCTATACTTTCATTCTCATTTCATTAATCAAAATAATTTATATGAATTTTATTCTGATTACTAAAACTCATACCCTTTAATCAAACACTCCCTCATATTTCTAAGTAAACTAAAAGGTTCAACTTTGTAAGTCCTCAATATTCATCTACCTTCACCTACATTGACCAAACGGAAGACTTTGATCATTGCCCAAGGAGATCAACTCGGCTCTTTTCTGGATGGTTCCGGGCTTGCTTCTGCACTTGGATTAGCTCAAGCCTTAGGGTAAAATATTTTAGGCAGCTCTAAACCAACATCAATATTTTAGGATAAGTTTCGTTCGTGGAATGGGAGGGAAGATTTATTTCACATGATAAAATTAAATATAGTTTTTTTCTATTTTGTTTGGTTGGAGTGGAAGGAAAATAAATGGATATTACTTTTTTTTATTTGGTTGGAGTAAAAAGTAAATGAAAAAGAGAAAGAAATGGATATTAATCTTTCTCAACCATGTAAAATTGAAAAAAAAGAAGATAATTTTATTCATAAATTTTTATTGCAACCTTAATCCATCCACAAATGGAAGGAAATTCTTTTAATATGGAGAGGGTGCTATTTCACTTCTCTTTTACTTCAGTCGCCTTTTTACTCTGAATCAAACGAAAGTAATCTCTTATTTCACCCCATTTTTATTTCTCTTACTCTTTTTCTCCAATTTTACACCACAACCAAACTTAGCGTTAATCTCGGCCCTACCCACCCTTAAAACTTCTCCAAAATTATGTATTATTGGTAAATTCGCATTTTCTTCTCTTTAAAAGAAAAATGTGAATAATTGCTCAAAAATATTGAAAAAAATTAAAAAAAAAAAAAAAAAAAAGATCATGAGTTGGTATGGAAACTTAATATGATATGTGCCTCAATATTGTGTCGTTAGACTCACCACCAACTTATTTCAAGCAAGGCTAAGTTTCCAAGCACGATCATATATACTCATTTTTTTTCTATTATTATTATTTAAAAAAAAAAATCTTTCCAAGAATAGGCAATGATAGCAGTTATTCCCTTTGAGCCTGAAGGTTGAATTGGTATACGAACCACCTAAATATATAAATTGATATAATTTAGAATAGGCTGAATAAAGTTTTTATGACATTTTATAAGCTACGAGGAAGACTTGCCAAACGTATCCTCTTGTCTCTACGTTTTGTTAGGATGTGCATTCATTTGAACAAGGACAAACTCATGCTACAATTTTCTGTTGTATAAAACAACAATAATAATTTAAATCTTCTGTCTTAAAATTTGGGATCGATCATATGAGAAATAAATAATAAAATCATAAAAAAAAAAAAAAATAATAATAATATAATTTGTGCGGATTCTCTTACGCCACTCATTCCTATCCAAGACCATCTCTTCAACTAAATCCATAATTATCATATCTTTACGAATACATTACATCCACGTTTTCAATAACATACCTCTACGTTTTATTAATTCTCCTATATTTAAGTTTTCTACATTCCTAACAGGTGCGTCTATAGGCATTCGCTGCATATGACCAAACCATCTCAGACGATATTCTCGTATCTTGTCTACAATTGGACTGACTTCCAGGTTTTCACATATCTCTTCGTTTCTAATTCTATCATTTCTAGTTTTACCATACATCCACCTAAACATTTTCATTTCAGTTACAACCATTTTTTACTGTTGTTGTTGTTTAATGGCACAATATTTAGTGTCATATAATAGAGCAGGTCTTATTGTGGTCCTATAAAATTTTCCCTTTAACTGTAATGGCATCGTGCGATCACAAAACACTCCGAATGCCTTTCTCCATTTCATCCAACCCACTTGAATTTTATTATTGATATCTCCATCTATATTGCCATCATTTTGGATGATGAAATCAAGATATCTAAACTTTTCTCTCTTTGGGACTTCTCTTCTTTCCAAACTAATCGTTTCTTCATTATCCTGATGGTTGTCACTAAACTTATACCACATATATTCAGTTTTAGATCTATTCAATCTAAATCCTTTAGATTCTAACGTATCCCTCCATAACTCTAATTTAGTACTAATACATTCTCTAGTTTCATCAATTAAAATTATATAATCTGCGAATAGCATACACCATGGTATTTCATTTTGAATATTTCTTATGATTTCATTTATCACTATTGTAAATAGTAAGGAACTCAATACCGAATCTTGATGTAACCCAATATTAATAGGAAAGCTATCACTCAGCCCCCCACAAGTCCTTATATTGGTCACAACTCATTTATATATATCTCTAATAAGATTAATATATTTTAAAGAGATTTCTTTCCTCATGAGTGTCCACCACAACACATCTCTGAGAACTCTATCATATACTTTTTCAAGATCAATAAATACCATATGTAAATCTATTTTTTGCACTCTAAATGTCTCCATCAACTGTCTTAGTAAATGAATCGCTTCAGTGGTGGATCGTCTGAGTATAAATCCGAATTGATTTTGAGACACACTTATCTCCCGTCTCAATCTATGCTTTATCACTCTCTCCCATAACTTCATCGTATAATTCATAAGTTTAATTCCTCTATAATTTAAGTAATCTTGAATATCCCCTTTATTCTTATAAAATAAAATAATTGTATTCTCTCTCCATAAGTTGGACAATTTTCTATTGTATATAACGAATTAAAGAAGAAAGATAACCATGCAATGATACAAACCTTGAAACATGGGTTTCAGATAGTAATATGATCATGACACCGACGCTTCGTTGATTTAACAGTATAGTGATTGTATTTCTTTAATTAAGTTTTTAGATTTGAGTATTAAAAATAAAAAAATAAATATTAAAAAAGTCCGTTAACTTGAAAATTAGCTTGAGCCGATTTAGTAAGGATTAATAAATTGATTACCGGTGAACAAAATTTATGAAACGGAAGAGATACGGGTGAATGAAAAGAAAAAAGAAAATAAAACACAAGATTGGTCATTAAAAAAAAAAAAAAAAGACCGGGTCATGACGCTATTTTTTGGAAAAAGGAAATTGGAGTGGGTGCACAATAATGCTACTAATAAGACAAGTTTCATTAAATAAATTTATGCTATGAATGGTAGGACCAGGGATGAAATTAAAAATTTTTGGGAAAAATAGTAATTAAAATTTATAAAATTTAAATAGCTACAAATTTTTTTCATTCACTAAAACAGTGTTTTTTTTTTTTAGTGCATATCATATAGTCATATTACACTTGTTTGTGCTTTTGAGCCTTTATTTGCTGTTCAAAAAAATGGATGCAAACAATTGTCCTGAAAAATAATATTTTTTGTGATAAATGATTTTATTAATAACTAATATGAAATTAGGTTAATTATAAGTTTTATAATCGCTTGTAGTAAATTAAATATTAGAGTTATACGTATAATATATATATATTTTTTTAAAAAAAATTAGGTTTGAATTTTATGTAGGAAGAAACCTAGGTCAAGTCCTCGTCACTATGAAACCAACCCCCAGCGAAATGATGTAAACTTTGACCTCACCAGTCATACTAATAATCAAATTTAGATCTAAGTATAAGGGATGAGAGGCCCTCGCAAGGACCTTAATTCTCAGTAGGAGGTTGAACCTGTATGCCACTGAAGATCCGCATCCAATCGCTCGATCCATGCTTAAATCCAAACCACGTCATCCTTTTTTTCTTTTATTTTATTTTTATCTATTAATATCCAGATTTCACCGATCATTTGCATACGCATTTCTGTGTCTCAAAACTTTGTTTGTTTGTTTGTTTTTTATTCTTCTTATTATTATTATTATTATTATTATTATTATTATTCAAGAAACATCAAATTGGCAAGCACAAAGAGCATATGATTACTGCGGCAAAATACTTTAGCAAAAAAAAAAAAAAAAAAATCCGTCTGTACTAAAAATGTTCTTCTAAAAAGTTATTGTCTTTTTACTTAAAACAATCATAAGAAAATAAAAAAAATAATTTAAAATCACAATTAAAAATTATTTATCGATTATTATTCCTTTGAAAAATCAATTTTATCATATCGGAACTGAATATTCAGTAGAGAAAATGAGAGAAGGTTAATGTTAAAAGAAAAAAGAAAATAATTATTACTTCTTGATTTTTAAAATAATACTTAAAAGTGAAAAAAAAAATCAAAAAAAATTTTAGATCATAAGAGTTCTAAAAGGAAAATGAAAGAAGAGGGAATTATCGATAATTTTTCTTTTTGAATTCAAAATTTCTAATAAATAAAAAATAATATTTTCATTCGCATATATTTTACATATTTGATGAGTTTAATTAATATATATGCTACAAAAAAAAAATTATTTAGATCCTACCTTTGAAAAGAAAAATATAAATAAATTAAGAACCAAAAATCATATCAATTCTCAGACTTGTTTATTACTAGAATTTTTGAAATTAGTAGACCCAAATATACATTACACATGAAGGCTCCAAAAACAGGACAAGGGGTTTCCTTCCAAGAGAACACACCAACCCCAGTCCAGCCCCACTTTTTTTTTTTGTTATCGGTTACAAAAAACCAGAAATAATAAATGGGGTCAAGCTTGAACGTGTATGTTATCCGTCTATGTTAGAGTCCATCTCATTACCATGGTCGTCAACGTAATCACCGTTGATCTGATCAAGAACCAGGACCAAACCCATAACAAAGGCAGCGTCAAAGCCGGGCTTAATGCAGAGAGAGAAAACATCTTTGCCGAGCACCATGTGGGTGGAAGAGTCAACTTTGCGTTTAATCTCAGCCACAGATTCTTTGCTTGAGTAGAGGATGGTGCAACACCTGTTGCAGAATGACCCTTCTATGAGGTACTCCTCACCTGGATGCTCGTATAGCTCGACTGTCACGTTTGACCGTCCAATTATTGATGATCTCTTTACGCTGAAGATCGGTTTCTGACCGTCTGTTCTCTCTCCTAGAAAGCCTTCCCACCGTTGATGCAGACTCGGCCTCTGTAATAAAAATAATGAGTGAGATTATTAGCTTTAAAAAGATATATTAGATTCAGTCTGTAGAATGAGAATTAAATTTCAAAATTATGACTTTATAAATATAAATCTACAAATTTCAATCCAATTTCTCAAATCTCTTCACAATATTTCAATTGAATGAATCCAACCAAAATGTTTAAGAGAGAGAGAGAGATCTGACCTTTCTTCGAACAGTGAGAAGACATCTGCCAGAGGCATCCATGAGAACAACTTCACCCTTATCACGGCTATCTGGACCGTAGGAATCAACACGAAAAACAAGTTCGCCTTTGCAATCGTAGGCAGTGAAGCCATCTCCGGCGAAAAAAAGAGAGGTTTTCATTACCGTGAGATTGGTTTCTTCTTGACAAACAAAACCCGCTTCTACAATCGCTGTTTGCTTCATCTTTCTCTTCCCAAACCCAAACACGCAATTGGGTTTTTGCAATCCCGTCTTTACTGGGTACGTTTTTGCGTTGATATGGAGCAATGGATGTATAGCGTTATCCCTGAGTTACTTGCGAAAGTTAATAATTAATCGGGGAGGGGGAGGAGAGAGAGAGGGAGAGGGAGAGAGAGAGAGAGGAGCTCTTGGGGGGTCGAGTGGGAATGCAGAGTCAGGGCATTAGGGGCATCAACCGTTATTAATATCTGTGAAACGCCAACGGGCTCGCACGCACCCTCTCTCTCTCACACACACTATTCTTCAGAACACTTTTCTCTCTTTAAAGGGGAATCACGTATCCCCCCCCCCCCCCAAAAAAAAAACCAAAAAAAAAAAAAGAAAAGTCATGTAGAAAACTTTTATAAGTATTCTTTCTTGGAGATATTTTGTAGTATTCGATAGCTCAGTAGCTGAAAGAGTGATTATACCAAACGTCCGTTTTCTATGATAGAAGGAAAATATTGGAAGCCAAAAGGAAAGAGTGGGAATGCAACGAAGGGGTGGGCGCTGTGTCATCATCTTGTAAGTTGCTATAGGGAATACAAATATTATTAACCATGCATTTGGAATCTACTTTCTTACGTTGTCATATCACCACATGTGGCTGGGAACCAATTCTCCTTCAACATCAACATGATACCTAGTTATATACAACTGCAACTTTGCCTTTCTTTTCCAATATATCATTTTTATTTTCTTTTCAACTAACGCCTGTTTCAAAATACCAGCAGCACACCCTGTGCCGACTAATGTCCAACTTTTGCTGCATGCAACGTGTGCAAATGGTGCTACTTTTAGCTCGAATCTTCAATTTCCATCTCACTTTTAGCACCTTTGAAGCCCAAGCCCAAGGACATAACGCTCTTCTCTTTAGTCGTGACAAGTGGAGCTAGTGTTTTCCCACTCGGAATTATATCTGAAAAAGCTTCAGATTATTAATAATAAAATAGAGAATTTTGACTCATCTTTAATTGAAAATTACTTTTTTAAGATAGAGCATTGCAAATATAGGACTTAACATCTCCATTGTTTAGATAATTTCAAGAAATACCGGATTGTTATCGGTAAATTCATGGTAGGCTTTAAACTGTGATTCTGATACTATACGAGAGAATTTTGATTTTTATTAATTTTAAAGTGGAAAATTTTAAAATTTATAGAGGTAGAAAATTCTTATTTTATTTAAATCTGACTTTAGTTTTACTAATTTAATTAATGAAACGTGTATGTCCATTGTGGATTTTATTTCTAAAGTAATTGTTAAAGAATACTCACAATTGTGGAAGTATTTCTTTTTTCCATTTCATATTTAACTATTAAATGTTAAACACTAAAGGTTAGTTCCAAAAGAAAAAAAAAAAAAAAAGCAAACCAAAGTGGGCAATGATATCACCCTCTAGTATATCTCGTGATGCAAATTACAATTAATAATTATTCATAGAAGGGAATTCCAATATATAATAATTAAAGTACGTAGTTATAATTATTTTCATAATATTTTAAAAATATTCTCCTTTGATCAAAATGTTCTCCTTTTATGGTACCACGTACATGTGGCCTGTGTGCGCACTCTATAAAATGAAGCAAAGCTGTGGGCATCCGAAGCATATAATAACATGTGTGTCTCAATTAGTTTAACTTGTAAAATACCTTAGAGAGAAATTTATAATAAGTCTTATTTTGAATAAATTATAAGATTGATTAAATAAAGAGTTAGAGAGTTTCTGCTATTTTAATTTCATGATTCAATTATTATTATTATTATTATTAAATAAGTTAACATTACATATCCAAGTGAAGAAATGTGACCATTTTGAAGGGGTTGAACGCTTTGATATACAAAAATTTCTTGACACTCGCATTTTCTATTGTCGAATTATTTTTTATTTTTGAAACATTTCATCATGTTAAATTAATTAATATTTATAAAAAAATTTATATTTTTTATATCTACACATTTTTTATATTTAATAAATTATTTTCTTATTTAATTATAATTTTTATTTTTATATTATTTGTCTTATAATTAACAATAATATATTTGATTATTTTAGATTTTTATTATAAAAGATGACTATTTTATTATTTCTGTAAAATAATTAATATTTATATAAAAATTTTTATATTTTTATATTTACACATTTCTCAACATTTTTGTTTCATGTATTCTTAAAAATATCATTTATCCGTATCGTTTCATATCCATTTTCGTCTAACCTAGTTTGGAAAGAATATATATAGGTGTTTGGTTCAAATGGAACTGGAATATGCCCAACAATAAAATTATGTGAAGGACGGTGATGCCCTATTCATTCAAACAAGGGTGTACCCTTTTATTTTAAGTTGATATTGGAATCTAGCTTTGGTATTCTATTCCAACACAAAATATGCCTGTGGACCCTTTTGGTGTTCCATAAAATACCCTAATTGAAACTTCCAAAGATAACCCCAACAATTTTTTATTTTTTATTTATTTTTTATTTTTGAAAAGAATAAGGCCACATCTCACTTCTCTATTCATTATTTTAGCTTTTTATTTTATTTTATTTTTCCCTTATAGAAGGAGAAATATATGAACTATTGACATTTCTTGCTAGGGAATATTAGGCCCTGACACACTACCTTATATTTACATATGCAAACCCCACTGACCCATATATTAGAGATTGATTTTTTTTTTAAACCATCGGAACTATATTGAATATGATTAAATTTAATTTGAATAGAATTGATTTTTAAAAGGCAAAATTCTATCGGCGCTTGTTTTATCCATACACAATGCTTGAACCTCAAATTTTATTTAAACGAAACCAATAATTAATTGTTGGACCAATTGAACATTGTTATATTAGATATTGAAATTAGGGTTGAACTGAGAATGGTTACATTTATTTGTAAGAATCTAAAATTGCTATCCTACCAAACTGCAGTAAACGTATGAACTAATGATCATTTAATGAGAATTTAATGATTATAAAATCTGAGTATGTATATTCATCTTGAAAAAAATAGCATAACTAATTTCGCTAATATTGTTAATATTTTTAAGGGTAACAAAATCATTTTGAAATTTATTATCCGGTAACAAATTTATTCTTGAACTTTCTTCAATTAAATCTCCTTTGTTATTTAGGTACTTTGTAAGAGAGACCTAATATAATAAATGTAAAATAAAAATAAAAATAAAAATAAAAATACTAGACTTCATATAAGCACACAAGCTTTATAATTTGTTATATTTTTTACCTAAAATTTCTATTAGACGTTAAAAAGTCTGATCTTAAAGAACGTATCATATTAATAATATATTTTTTAATCAAAAATTAAGATGAAATATAATTTTTTTAATCAAAAATTGAGATGAAATATAACTGATGTAACAATTGATTTCGATTTGATTTAAGACCAAATTCAGAATTGTAGAACTAAACAGTACAATTGTTATACTCGTTAAAAAAACTAAAAGAAAGCTTTATGAATGGATTTATTACTAAATCATGACATTTATACTGATTTTATTACTTTTATCAACATCTAGTTGAGAGAACTTTATCCCTTAAGATCCAACTCATTTAGTCAAACTTAACGCTATTATTGGATAATTATCGGATACCGATAATTTATTAAAAAAAAAAAGGTTTAACAATGTATCCAAAATGGGGTTCAAATATGAGGGATTTATATTATAATTTTTTCCATTTATTTTTCTTTTAAAAGCCCATCTTCAATATGGTCTGGGGTGGGAATGACAAGTTTTGGACTTCGACGCAGCCACCACCCACAATGGCCACACCGGCTAAATCTCAGCCATGTTGGGCTGGGCTTTGGACTCACATCTTCAGAAAATTCAAATTAGATTCCGCTTAGCAAAGGCACATCTCTGTCTCTCGCAGCCGGAAGGGTCGCCGGAAAACCGAATCTACGCCGACGGTCACCGAAACTTCTCTCTCTTAAGTCAACCGAAAATCGGAGAGAAATCTTTGCGTAAGGTATTGACTATTGATCTCCTTAAAATTTAATCACTTTAGTCTGCAATTTCATTTCATGTGTATCGTGTGATAATAAATTACCTTTAGTTAATTATAAAAAAGCGAGTACGATTTAAAATTTTGGGAATATGTTTGAATTCCATTCGAAATTTTGGAATGCATAACGAGAATGGGATTTTTGTGAGAGAGAGGGGGGGTTGTATCACTTTGAAGAATTTATGGAGGAATGTTTTCACATGACCAAATCAAAGGGGGCAGAATTACTTCAATAAAGTTGAACTTGCCTGTGGTTTGTGCTTGTTTTAAGCCGACAATTGAACTAAATTTGACTTATGATGGTTTTCTATTGCCTGAATATACAATAATTTGAATCTGTGTGTTGACAGTCTTTTTTTTTTTTTAATTTTTTTTTGCGGTCAGTAGACCTTTGATTTTTGGGTTGTTCTTAACACATTCCAATACAAATTTTGGTTCTGAAGTTCCTTCTTGTTAGGAAATTTACTCCGGCGGCTCTTAAATCACGAGCAATACATTTATCGAATCTATAATTCGTTCAGACATGTAATTGCAATTACATGCTGATTATATATGACTATAGATCCCATCCGTGTATTTGGATAAGCAATCACGTATGCACCCACTGGCACTGCATGAGTTGGGCGTATGAATTTGATAAACATGTTGCAAAATTTTCTTAAATCACTTCTTTCCACCCTGGGGTATTTGCCTAATTCGCCTACAGTCGCTCTTTATCAGTATGCAATCTTGGATGTCAGTTCAGGAGCAATAGTTATGTACTGATGCTGTCTTGTGTGGATTGAAATACATTAGGACTGATTTCACAAAATGTCTTGAATGAAAAAGGGTTTTGCCTTTTAAGCAATTGTCAATTGATGGTCTGAATTCATTTTGCAGTTTGGTCAGCAAAATCATAAACTCAGTCCACCCAGGCCTCTTGTGACCTTTCTCATCTCGTTTTTTCATGAGCAATGAACAAGAGAGAACATGATAGATCCTTTTTTAAAGTAGTAGTATAAATTCAAACATGGGGCGATTGCTATATTGCCTTCTTTGATGGTAATTGTTAGGATTAAAAGCTTCAAGCTAAGAAAGGGATGGGCTTTTTCTTATGCTTTTTATGATTTGATTTGGAGTTCATTGTTTTTGGAAAAAAAAAATGCATGATATAGTTTGAAGCATAGCATTTAAGAAATGAAACCATGGAAAGAAGAGAGGGTTCAAATAAAATTCAGGCGTTTTGCTTTCTTGTTGATTTTGATGTTCAAGCAGGGAAAACATTGTTTGTTAAGTATACAAGTTTATTGTCTATTTTCCAGATATTTTGAAGACAAGAAATGAGTAGAATTTCACAAAATATAATTTAATTATGTCAATATGGCAGCACTTGGAGTTGGATGGAGACATTTCACATGAAAGGACATGGATAACAAACAACTTAATGAAAATGTCATTAGGTATGTAGTAAGTCGATCTCTTTCTGACTCTTTGATTATTGCAGGCTCTTTTGCTGTTCGTGGTTTGTGCACGTGGGCACTTATGTATCTTTTCCCTTTCCTCTATGTTCATGCATGCCATCTAGTATGATGATTTTTGAACGTTTGCTTCTTTTATTAATTTAGTAAGTTATTATCTGGATTGGTCAATGTTTTACTTTTCTGGAAATTAAGTCTGATTGTGTGTTGCTACTTTTTTTCCATGACTTGTTTGCTTATTTTCCTGCCTTTTTTTTTTTTTTTTTGTCTCTCTTTATCCCGCTTCAGTTGGCAGGCTATGTATTGCTAAGAACTGGTACGTGTTTGGTTTCTGGGTAATGATTCTTTGCAAATTGCATTATAGCCAGCAAGCTAACCATTTAAATTGGGTGGTTGCTGCTTTGGATTAATTAACTATACATGGTTCATACATGTATTTGCCACAATGGAAACTCTTCTTTTACTCATTGTACAATCCCTAAATAGTGTAGACTTTTGATGACTTTACTCCAATTTCTGAGACTCTCCACTTTCTCCATAAACTTTCATGCTCATCCATTTGGATCTTATTTTGCATTTTTTTTTTCCTTTGTTTCTTTGATCAATTGATCCTATTTTCAAACTGAGGCAGAAAAGATAATCTGAAGAAGAATTTGAGTCGCTTTCGGTCAAACTATATTTCACTACATCAATGTTTTCAAAAAAGTCTATTGATGTTCCTAAGATACGACCAGCATTTTAGTTTATTCTGATGTCTTGATTCTTCAATTGTCGGCACTCTCATTTAAGAGAAGTATATATTAGCACGGTAACTAACATTGATAGGATTGAGAAGATTTAAGAGGGTCCAACTTGCCAATATAATATAAAACCATTCTTACAGATCTCCACCCATGACATGAATTTACTTCAAGGTTTGCCACCAGAAACTAGCTGCTATCCAGGCCCTATTGAAGCCCCATCTCAGTTGAACTTCAACAATCCCTTCCATGGTGAAATCTATATCTCACTCACAGCTTCTTAGGATCTTGAAACCCATCAACACCTGACATGAAAAGTCTGAAAACCTAGCTTTAACCAAAAAGAAAGATCTTGTTTCTTCCACAGTTCCATCACTGATAGGGATCAACCTCTAAAGCAAGGAAGAAAATAAAATACTACCAGCCCGTAGCCCAAGCTAATGGGAACTTGAGCAGTGGAGACTTTTGAGAAATTGATAAAGTCTTTAGGAAGTGTTACTGAAGAAGTCCTATTTGCTATTCACATCACCGTAGCAGAATTACTCACAGGACTGTAGCTGCATTGTTTTTAGTATTTTATTAGTTAAGCTAGTTTCTATTTCTGAGAAACTTATCTTCATTGTTCTTTATTGCTAGGAAGTAAATCTTAGAGGTATTTAACAGTTAATTTTAATCTTGATACTAGTTTCTATTTTCTTAAGTTTAATTACCTTTTAAAGACTCATAACCTGATCATTGAGATAGTTTAATAGTTGAGTAAACAATTCAGTTTAAAGAAATAATGCTTTGATTTTACTCAAACCTATAAGGTTTGATGCTTTCTGACCCTAGGTGTGATGCCAGACCTACTGGCATGATGCTAGTAAATGTATCCTTTTTCTTCTTATTCTACTTCTATTTTTCCTTCAATTTTGGTTGCTGAAATATAATTCTGCTGAAATCTTTACTCCTTTCTTTTTCAGCCTTCTTAAACATTCATGAAATCCCTAATTGCTTTGGCCTAAAATCCTTCAAAGTCATCCTACATCAATCACTTTCTCAACTTGTATATAAAAAAGGGCGTACCCAGTGTTGAAACTCTCACATTGTTGGCTCTGGGGAAAGGAATATCTAGACAGTTTTCCCCTTGTTTTTTCTTTTTTTTGCAAGGAGGCTGATTCGAACCCTGAACCTCCAGGACACAGGCCCGGCCGCCGGGCCCCATGCCCCGCCCGAGGGGGCCCCCCCCTGGGGGCGGGCCCGCCCTTCACTTTCTCAACTTGTATATGTATGTTATTAAATTAAACCTTGTTTATTGCCAAACATATTGACCATGTTCCAGCAGCCAATAAAGTATCCCTTTCTTGATTTTGCAATCCTGCTGCTTGGCATAGTGTGCTCTGCTGTAAGGCCTCCATTTAACCTCAAAGAAATAGCACTGGTCCATGTTCCAGCAGCCAATATAATATTCTAACTTTTGTAGCCCCTCTTCCCGATTTTGAATTGATTGTCTTAATAAAGAGAGTTGCTGTATAAGCCTACATCTACGGGCAAAGGGGAGCAAAAATCCTTTACATAGTGCAAGAAACAAAGGTGAAAAATTTACCTGGGAATAAAGGATGTATATATATGGCTGCAACATAGCAACAACCAGATTGGTCCATCTATTGGCTTTTTAATTTGGGCCACGAGACAGAATTCAAGGCAGAAGTTGACATTGTTCATATTTAAAAAACTATGGTATTGCCAAGTAAATAGCAAAAATATGCTTAATCTGTGTAAATGAAAATAATAAAGAATTTAACTAAACTATATTACCATTGATTATATTCAGATCATATTACTACCAAGATGAAGTCAAATTTTGAACAGCAATATGCTTTTCAAAGATCATGATCTATGTAAAAGCAGCGGTTTGAAATTGGGATTAAAATCTGTCTGCAGCCAGGATTCATTGATGTTGAAGTGGCATCCCAAGTTGTTTATTATGTTGGATACTTTTGAATCCTTTCCGGTTCTGCCGCCACATCTTTCATTGCTGGCCTCTTTTTCCCACTTAAATTCAAACATTCTTTTGCAAGATTTGCAGCGGCCACAACTTCTCCTCTCTTGTTCTCTTCCAGAAGCCGTGGATTTATAATGTCAAAGAGCTGATGTTCTTCCATTGATCTGAGAAAAACTGTTGCTAAATTTCTCTCTTCCTCAGATTTATCCCAGCTGACTGGCTGTTGACTTGTCAAAAGCTCAACTAGAACTACTCCAAAGCTACATCACTTTTCTCGGTGAGTTGGCATGATTGGAAGTGCTCCGGATTTAAATATCCAAATGTCCCATGGACTAGAGTTGTGAAGTGTGTCTAATCCATAGGAATTGATCTAGAAGTTCCAAAGTCAGACACCTTTGCCCTATATTTGTCATCCAACAGTATATTGGAAGACTTAATATCTCTATGGTAAATAGACACAAGTTGCTGAGTTTAAGCAAGAGAATTGGCAACTGCTGTAGCAATCCTAATCGTGTCTCCCATGACATTGGGTACTCGTCTGTTTCATTATGGATATGTTGGAAAAGGATTCCATTTGGAACAAACTCATATACTAATAATGGAACTTGTGTCTCCAAACAGCAGCCTAACTTAACCACATTCCTATGGTTAATTTGAGAAAGTATGGTTGTTTACTATTTTAGATTTTTTGATAGCAATGATTGTTCCATTTGCTAGCATGCCCTTATAAACTGTACCTCGGCTTCCATGACCAAGAACATGAACTGGATTAAAATAGTCTGTTGTCTTCTCTAGCTCCTTTAAAGTGAAAATTTGAGTCCTTTCAATATTCCAATCTTCGGTAGACATTTGTTGTTGTAAAAGCAAACCACCATTTAGTTTGAAAAACTTTTGCCTCATATTTGTTGTCCTCCTTTTCATTATTGCTTTGAAAAACAAAAAGCCTCCAAATACTAAAATTATTGTTCCGATGCCTATGCTAACACCTGCAATGCTTAATCAGAGAAGCGTGTGAATATAATATAATAATGAATATGTTCACAAGGTTTCAAAATGCTATCCTTTTTAATGTTCTTTTCCAATAGTAACAGGAATTATCATTTGTGTGTGCTATTGTATTTTGGGATCCATGTTCCTCCTGTAGTGTATTTTTGGTATGTTAAAGAATGCACATATGTATTTTTCTTGATAATATGAATAGGCTCACTCCTTCCTTTGATAGATATTGAATGCTTAAGTAAAAGGAGCTATGCACTTGATAATGATGGAAATATAATTTCAGACAAAACCTAGTTTAAGAATCAAGTCTACCCTACCACTGCAGTATTTCATAAATTGGAGGGATAAATGAAATGAAAATAAACTAGAACTTAAGTATTACAAGTTTTGTGCATTCCGTGTCTTGTTTCTCCTTCTCTCTCTCTCTCTCTCAAGTTTGAGCTTTTTCCTGTCCATCTACTCTGAGAAAAAGCATTTCTCTCTCAAGACATGTGTAATTTAGCCCAAAAGTTGTACATGGAGAAGTACTTCTCTTGAACGCAAGATACACTCTTTTGCAGTTTAAAATATAAAAATTGCTCTTGAATATCACAAATCCACATGCCTTTTCTATTTTTAAAGTATATATTCCAAGACATCATCTAGAAAGATTCATTCTTGTCAAAATAAGCTTCAACTATGAACAAGAGTAACCGGATTGAGAAGTTGGCATTGTGGTGGGGGGGATAAGAAAAACATAGGACCAGGATGTTCAATGAGTGAGAGTTAAATTGCGACAAGAAAAGCAAAACCCTTTTGAAATATTGATTAAACAGACAAACTTGCATGAGAGAATCTCTTCTATAATAGGAAAGCATAATACGAAGCCGATCTAATAAGCAAAGGACAGGATAATGGGGATGGTATTATTGACTGTCTGAGTTAAGTAATTTAACCAATCTTCTGTCAAAATGTTTTGTGGAATAATCGTTAGTCCCAAGCTAAACAATCCTAAAAATATGAGAGGCATTCGGTCTAAAATCCTTTGTAAATGGTGCTTTCTTCCTGCACGACGTACTTGTGGGATGTGACTAACTCATTCTTGGAGGTTATTGGCTAGTCTTGGAAGGCTTGTGGATGTCTTTACATCAGAACAATGCAATAGGTTAAGATCTAGATTTTGCTTTACAATATTCCCCGAGTTGTACTGCAGAAGAGATTGTTACGTGGTTGACTAAGAATTAAATTGGCGCTTGTTAGATGATGAGACTATTATGGCTATATATGGAGTGATGAAAACTAATAAAAGTGCTTTTCCTGGAAATAAAGATGTGTCATTGATGTATCTTATGGAATAAAGTCTCTCCTAGAGTACCGGGAGTTTATTTTTGGATTCTTCTTTTGTTGCTGATCGTTTGGTACATAACCAGTATTCCTATTTTTAGTTCGTGTTTCTGATGTGAATTTTTGTTCCATTAAAAACGTATTTTTTCTACTTCATTAAAAACATAGGAGATAATGGAAAACCTCCAATGATGAGGGCTTCTTAGCTTACCAAGATCATTTTCATTGATATGTGAATAGGCTCTGGTCAGTATCAAGACATAATAGACCTTTCTAAATGTTGGCATTTTGTGTGAAATTTATTAACTATCTCAGTTTGTCATTTGAATCACCTTGTTTATTTAGCTTCCATGAGTCCCGTGTTGAATAGATGAAGTTATGATCATCTCATCTATTGGTAGAGGTCATGTGGTTTACACTTACGAATTAGACATAACCAAAATATGTTCCTCACATTGTTTTCATACTCCTTTGAAGATTCTTTAGGAAATCCTATTTGCCTTTTTCCTCTTGCGAGGTACTTGGTGGAAGAGATTGTAATGATGAGAAGTGTCTGTTGAGGCTACTGACATGTTGAGCACGGAGAAGAGTGATGGAAAATTTAAAAGCTTGTGGAAGTATCATGGAAACTTTTGATGGTAGGAAGGATGTTGAAACCTTGGGAACCCATGTTTAATACAGATAATGGATAGGTTACTGGTGCTAGTGCTAGGCAGTCATGGTTAGCATCAATTTCTCATGATCTATATGGGCTTTTTAATGGCAATGATAAAGGTAACAGATCAACAAGTGAATACACTAGGTGGGTTTGGGATTCAGGAATGAAGCTAGAATTGTCTGGCTATCGTCCATGATTGATCTATCAAATAATTGGATATTGGTGGTGCTTTTCTTCATGGACTCTCACTGATGTAGTTTGCATCACTCTTCATCCACTTGATTTTCCCTTCATGTATGGTACTTATCTATATATTGCCTTTAAAACAGCCTCCAAGGCTTGGTTTAACCAACACATTACCTGTTTACTTGCAGTAGGATTCACAATCACCACAAGTGACTCTTTTGTGCGACCTTTTCGTTAACAATTATTTACCCATACTAGTAGTAATTTTTCTACCGTATCATCTCTTCTCGCTGCTTTTCAACTATGACTCCCTATTAAAGATCATAGCAGCACCATGTTTTTTGTTTCTCGGCTAACTTCTACGGTTCTTTTGGCTTATTTCTCTCACAGAGAACATACAAAGGCTGCAACTTGGCTGGGTTTAGCCAAATCTATTCTGGCCCATCCCGGAAATTTGGGCCCAAGCCTAATTTTAGATATATATATATATATATATATATATATTTTTGAAAAAAAAGAAACTCTGAATGATTCTGGGGAAAACAATGCCATCATTTCTTTTGATTGGGGAGCATTTCTTTCGTCTTATGTACAATTGTGACTATGCTTAGAGTTTCTTAACATATTCATTTCTAGTTCTTATTACGCTACTCATCCCCCTTAACAAATATCTAATTCTGTCTCAAGAATAAGTGTTGACTAGTTGCCACCTCAATTCGCTGCTCTAACCTGAATGCAGTGGGCGGTGATTAAGCAAGATTTATCATTTGATTTACACACATATTTTTTTGGTGGAAAGATACATAATGCATGTGTAGGATATGTACTTTTGGTGATCAACATAGCGAATGAAGTTGTTTACCGTGTAAACAAGAAAGAGGAGATAGAATTCTTTACCTATGATCATCCCTTTAAACTTTGGTCTTTGAGGAATGCTCAAGTATCCAATGGAAGAGATTGGATGGAAAGTTCCGTCGCATGTCCCATTTGAGCACTTGTCAAATCCTAATATTTGGAAAAGGTAAAAAGAAAAAGATGAGTGACACCTATTGAGTTGATTCTGCCATAAGCTTTGTTCCCAAAAAGCTTCAGGCTTTATTTATTCATGCGTGCTTCCTGACAATGATCGATGCAGAATTCAATGTTTTAGCTTCATTGAAAATGAAGATAGAGTTGAGTTTGAGTTTATTATTAGAAAAGTTCAATTTGGATAAAGGTTAATGCTCAATTAAGAAAGCAGAGTAATTTAATGTTGCTCAATAACTGAAATTGCATGATCTGAAATTGGCCGAAGATGGCTTAGCTTCATTCACGTCTCGTCCTAATCCTAGCTTGTGGAATCATACATTGTTGCAACATTAACATGTTTGATCAAACAAAGGATGATTCTCATTAGTCTATGTTTGTTGAGAAATGATGAAATTGTATGCTTATTTCATTGCTGAATAACTAAGCTTGAGCATTGCTCAGGCTTGCAGGGGCACACATTCAAAAACACAGATGCACACACCATAAAAACTAGAGGTAAGATTCCTTTTTAAACAAAGGGTCGGCAAGTCATTATGTTCTAATGTGTCACATTTGTATTTATCATAAGTAAATTACTCAAACCTTTGCAGCCTCCTTCAAGGTAGGGGTTCCCAGAGTAGTGCCTCGACAGTTACATGTGTAACTTCCGTCTACATGAAAGGAAATATCATTATCCCAAGCCATGATATCACAAATGATAGCTCCTCCAGGACCATATTTGATCCCCCAACTTAGCATAACAGGACATAACCCCCACTCTCTACAATCCTCTTGAGTTTCCGAAGCACTTACATTGTGGTCGGGAAACCAACTCTCGGAAACCAAGAATGCATATTTGCATTCATTCCCAGTAAAATTTTGGACCCCATAACTTTTCATGTTCACTCTGTATCTCCTGAGGAGTAGAGTATAGTGTGGCAGCTGTTGATGCCAAAGCAACTGCCATCATCTTCGACACAGTTATTTTTATCGCAGACAGAAAGACAACCTGCTAACTTGTTTTGACTATTACTTGTTAGAGTAGCAAGATTGTCATAGCCAACTGCCATGAGCCGGTTTAAGACTGGTGAGAAAATGAAAGGGCTTCCCTCCAATTCAATGTCTGGGTTGGAGACAAAATTGTTAGGACAAGTTTTTGCTACTGGAATGTTTATAGTTCTGAAAGAGCAATGTTTAGCACTTCCAAGTTGATCTTGGACAAGAAAGGTTTTGATGTTTCGGAGTTTGAACTGGATGGAGGGTAATGGTTACAGATTATTTTGAACCATTCATCGTGGTAACAGGATGTAGAATCCACTCCAAATGGGAATGGAATGTTTTAGTTTCCGCAAAAGTTGACGCAATTGTCATGCTTTGGTATGCTTGCAGATGATGCCATCGCCAATGGCAGCAAGAGTAGTGAGAATGCATGAAGCATTTGCTTCATAATCATTCTCCCCCTCTATTCTGATCAGGAAAAATGAAGAAAACCATGCTCTCTTTCTTGCCAGTAAGTTGGCTCATAGGACAATGTCGTCTATGGTTATTTTTGAATGGTGAGAAATAGAGGTTCCTTCATTGGGGGGTGGGGAACCCATAATCCATTCTCGGTGGCTATATCTTCCACCGGGCTTCCTCTTCAATGGTTCTCTTTTATGGGGATGAAAATTTTGTGCTCTTCGCTAAAAGACATCATTCAGGATCTCGATGTGTCCAAGGGGCTGCGTATTAGATAATACCCAAATTGTTGGGTCCTTTTTCTTTCTTGATTTATTTTATATTTGTTCACAATTTAAGACAACTATTTTTAAATTCAAAGCTAAATGTTGCTAGGGTGTCTATAGTTAACTCGGTTTAGTGATCAAATCAAATCAAATCGAAAATCAAAATTTCAAAAAAGAATTGAACAGAAAACCAAATTGAATTTAATTCGATTTGGTTTGGTTTAGATTAAGCTAAATTTTTAATAAAATTAAAATTATAATTGCACTGTTCAATTTGTTGAGGAAAGGATGTCCCTTGAGTGTCTTTGCCGAATCAGAGGGCTACTCGAGAAAAACCCTGAACCCTACTTAGCATATGCAAATGGGAAGGGGTGGTGGCTGTGATGGAGAGAGATGATGGAGAGCTCTGTGAGAGAGAGAGAGAGAGAGAGAGAGAGAGAGAGAGGGCGGAATGCGATTACATTCTGCTTCTCTCTTCGAACCCCACTTCTCAGCAACGGACGAGGACAGAAGGGGATGATGATATATAATTATATCATTTGTGATATCAGAATTGTAGAGAGGGAGGCTAAAATGTCATTATCCCAAGCCACTTAGCAACTTGTAGAATTTAATATATAATTTATAAAATTTTTAGGAAAATTTTAAAAGATGTTAGTATTTTATCAAATGCTTGTAAAATATTAGAAAGTACATAGCAAAATATATTTTAAAGTAATACAAAAAATTGGGAAATTTTGTTGTGATGTTGTAATATATATTATATAATTATATGAATATATATAAATGTATATTGCGTGTTTGTGTGAGAGAGGGGTAATAGCATTGAACACCTTGAAAAGGGGTATAAATTTAAGGCCTTAGAATAGATTGAATTACTATTGTTGGAGTCTTTAAAGGTTATTTTTATTTTTCTTTTATATTTTTTCTTGAATTGTGTTTTTTACTTGCTCAATTACTTGGATTTTGGAAATGTATAACTCCAGTTTTGAAGTATTATATTTATTTCTATCTATTTTAAATAAACTATAATTTTTATTTTCCAAATCTCATTCAATATGTATATTAAAATAGTAAAAAGAAATTAGCAAACAAAAGGCATGCATATTGTATAACTTTTCAAAAATTTTCATAAAATTTGGAAATTTTGTAGAAAAATAAAATATCTATAGTCTCGTTCACTTTGTGTTATTAAACCTGATAAAGTCAAATTCATTCAAAACCGTTTAAAACCGATCAAAACCAGAAAGATTAGTGAACCATTCAAACCGGTTTGACCGATTTTTGTTTTTATGTGTTGTTGATACAAATTCTTTTTTTTTTAATAGAGATATATGAATTTTATTTTATGTTAAAATATATAATATATAAATTATATATATAAAATCATGGTGGTGTTATCTGACTTGTAAAATGATTCGACCAATTGTTATGGACTTAAGACAAACCATGAGAGAAGTTGAGGCAAGACCTTGACGAGCAACAGCAAAATGACAGCCCATAAGATACATTGAGCCAGTTGCAAAGCTTATAGCACATGCACACGGCACTTAGGCCCTGAACACCCTAATTCCATCACCGTGCCACACATGAGCAGAGGAGTTTTAGAGGAATCAAGACATTTAAGAACCTTAAAGGAAACAAAAAAGCAAGCAGAAGTAGAGTCGGAACCAGCTGTGGCATGTAGAGCCCATGCTAGTCCGTGTG
The DNA here is from genome assembly GCA_037126225.1 of Dillenia turbinata. Classification (NCBI taxonomy): domain Eukaryota; kingdom Viridiplantae; phylum Streptophyta; class Magnoliopsida; order Dilleniales; family Dilleniaceae; genus Dillenia; species Dillenia turbinata. The sequence goes on from JBAMMX010000025.1 coordinate 6,709,799, forward strand.
CCAAGGTGTCCTACCTTAGGATAACAATTTATACCCAACCCAGTGGATACCCACCCCTACCCTACCCGGTGGAGGTGGGTAAGGGGAGGTTATGGGACATGTGAGGGTTTGAAATTTTCAAACCTATGGAGGGTCAGATAAGGTGTGTGTATGAGTTTTGTACCCATCGTATACCCTATCCAACCCTATATATATATATATATATATATTATACACACCCACACACACACATATCATCTTTTAGTTCTAACACTAGTTTGAAATCAAATAATTTAAATATAGTTATTATCATTACTTTGAAGTAAATTGAAATTAATTTTAAAGTTTTGTTATTTGTATTTTGATTAGATGATGTTATTAAACTGCAATACTAATAAAAGTAAAGATCAAATAAATCTGAATGAAAAATAAGTTGACTTGTAAATGTAACAAGTCGACTTACGAATGCAACAAGTTGGCTTGTGAAAGCAATAAGTCGACTTGTTATGTGGCTGGATAAATCCACAGATAGGGGTGAATAAGAGCGGGTTGAGGGTAGGGTATAAAATATCTTACCCACGGTGGGTGGAAGGTCGGGGGTGGATATTGAATTTTGAGGTGGAGGGTGGATAGAGTTTGATAGAAATCCGCCCCTACCTATCCCATTGCCATCCCTAGTCCTCCCCTTGAGCAAATGTAATGCACATGATATTCTAACTTAAGTAATTGAGATAGTTGAGGAAGAGACTCAAGGAACCAAAAAGCGTGGGAATCAGAGAAGATCTGTTTAGTGGAGTCGAGAATCCTAATGGAGCATGAGACAAGGCATTATCCAGATCCGATTTAATCAGAACCTGCGGCAGACGTCAAAAGAATGAAGTTATGGCTTGAGCAATTGAGAAGAATGGAAAAGAAGCTTGTGGAAACTAGAGGATGCGAGGAGACGACGAGGATTGCCTGATGAACCAAAATCTCATCTATAGATCCAATGCTAACACCGAGCAATCTAATCAATTGTTGGGCAAAGATGTTTAGAAGTATTATAAAACCTTAGAGGGCTCAGAGATTAAGAAAAATACTATAAAGAGGCTGGAGCAAAGCCTGGGCAAGGCAGAGAACCAATTGAGCACCAAGGAAGTGAAGAACAACCCTAGATCACATGAGTATTTGGGCCATGAACTGTGCCGTGCAACCAGCAAGTCTAACTAAGAGTTAAAAAGCATTAATGGATGAGTCCTAAAGCAACTAGGGAACTTAAGAAATCTTAAAGAAGTCGTGACCAAGAAGAGAAGCCCAAGTCTCAAAGGGCTAAAGAGTCCTACTTCCACACAAACTCTTGGAGACCCTAAAAAATAAGTCTTTGATCAAAATAAGGAACATATAAAGATAGTTATTGAGCAATTAGGACTCTTGAGAGTTCTATCTTAGCCAAGACTCCTAGGTGAAAAAGAAGTTCTATTCCAACAAGGAGATTTGAAGCAACAAGGATTTCCATCCAAACTAGGAGGCCAAGAGCTTAAGGGCTCATGCGTAAGAGTCCAAAGTCAACTAGGATTCCTAGGGGATTCAATAGGAGCAAAAGAGCCTTTTAAGCTCTGAGAACCAAGTTCGACTCATGAAGAATCCAACTCGGATCCACAAGCCCAACCTGAGCCAAGCATAGCCCTTACTGAACCTGATTTCTTAAGGACCCCCCGAGCAAATTGCCACGATTGACAAAAGTGATTTGAGTAATCATTATTGCTGAAAATGGCTCAAGGAAACCAAAAATCAGGCTGAAAGAAGAATAGTAGCCTAATGAAGTTCAAAATGCTAGGTTTGGTGATCAAACCCTAGTCAAGGAGATAAAGGATGGGCAGAAGGGAGTTCTAAGTCCCAAAGGAGATTATTATTTAAGAAAAGAGTGACTTAATCCATTAGAAGATAAGAATCCAAGATTAAGTTGAACTCTTGGCAATGTAACCTAGATTAGAAATCTTGATTAAATAGTTTAGTTGATTAGGAGATTAGATTGGATAAGATTGATTTAAATTCAAATCTAGATTTGGATTTGGTCATTAGAGTTTCACTTTAAGTGTCATTTCTCAAGGTATAATTTAGTTCTATAAATAACTAAGAAGGTCCGATGTAATATTCAAGCTTTTAAGTTGATTTTCTTTAATAAACTATCAAGTTAAGTTCTTTTTTCAAGAACTTTTCTTAGGAGCACGAAGGTGACTTGTTTTTTCTAGTGTTACACTATCTCTCGAGAGATCTCTATGGTGCAGAGATAGGAGCATGAAGGAGACTTGTTTTTCTTAGTGTTATACCATCTTTCGAGAGATCCCTGCACCTGTAAGAATGAGTGATCTACTATCTATCCCTATCCCTAACCCTAATTCCACCTTAAGCCACCCTTACAGGTGACAAAGGCACTGTCTAAGTGCATTTGCACTCTATATTTCATCACAATAATTTCATACATTCTGTCTATAAACCCGTAGCCCTAACATTAGTTCGACCAATGAACCAATGAATTGATAGATTAGCCGAGTTGATTACTAGTTTGATTTTAAAAACATTATTCTTAAGGTGGTTGCCAAGTCATCATAGCTAACTTGAGGGCGTTCTCACAAGAGTTGACTTGGCTACATAGTCAGGATTGAGTGGGTGGAGGTAGTGCTTTGAGATTAACGTTAAAATTTTCTTTATATTTTTTTTTAATATTTGTTGGGATTAAAAGTTCAAATATGGTAAAATTAACTGTAATTCAGCAAACTCTATCAATTTTTGCGACTAAGGAATCTCTTATATATCAAGACCTTCTAGTGGAATCAAAATCACAAATTATTTCAAGTTTGAATAGGAATACAGAGAAGTGGTCTAGTTGTGGTCTCTTTATCACACTTTTATTTTCATTGATTCATGATTTAGTTTATTCCTTCTTGTCAAAGGGTTTATCATGTATCAAACTCTTATAGGTGTAATGGTAGAGTATTATATTTCCTTAATTATAAATCATGGATTCGATCTATGTAAATGGAGAAATAAGATTTGAGAGAGTCAAATTCTTAATGAATCTCATAATACTCAAACTGAATTAGTTGAGTAAACTCTGAATATCGGTCGGGGGGGAAAAAAGTTTCACCATGTAACTTATTGGATCGGTTGACTGTGATTTCTTATCGTTAATAAAATAGGTGTCAAAAAGAAAGTTTTACCTTTCAACTCAATTATTTTATGGGACATGAGCGACCGACAGTTGGCTTGGACTTTTCATTTCATGCCATGCAGATGTATAGGAGAGTCGACAAATAGGCCTCTTTTTTTCTTGCCCATGTCCATTCAATTTCTTGGTTTGGTTTCACATTTTTGTTCGTTCTTATTTTCTTCTTTGCTTTGCTACTTAGTTTACTATTGACTAGAGAAAGTTTAGAAAATACAATTTATGTTTTCTTTTTCACTTTTAGGCACAAATTTAAAGCATATAGCAAAAATGATTGGACGAAGAATCCAACCTCGTATTGTTGTGGAAAACTATGTAAAATTTAAAAATATGTAGAATTAAAATATGTAAAAATAAAATGAATCTTAAGAATATATAAAATTTAAAAATATGCAGTGAGAATTTAAAAGTATGTAGATCTTGTGTTGTATAAAAACTTCTAAAATGATTAATATCAAGCCCGAGATTCTATGACTTTGCAAGTGGGAAAACAAACCCCTTTTGATTTTGTGATCTCATTATATACATATCAAAGAGATTTTGTCCCATAAAAATTAATAGAATTTTTTTTAATTATAAAAAATAATATAACAAATGATTATTGAATGAGAATTTTGCAAATATTATCATAATTTTTTAAAATTAGAAATCTTCTCAAAACTTACACCGCAAGAACCTCAAATGGACCAAATCAAACTAAGAAAAAATGTCAAACAAATCCAATTTTTATATGGGTCCCCTTTTATCTCTTAAATGCAAGTGATTGTAACAGGCTAGGTCATTTGACAAGGTTCATAGGGCATACAAGTCTACGCATTAAATTAAATGCAAGTCGTGTTTGGTGGAAAGGTCGCTCGACGTTGTACGTGGGGCAACCGACCCATGGAATGATTATTATTATTATTTTAATACCGGATCAATTAGTATTTGTTTTCTGTCTGATTAATCAAATCTGAGTATAATGAGATCTGTTAAGAGATTAACTCTCTTAAATCCTTTTAATCGATTCCTTGAATTCGAACTCAAACTCTCTGGTTAAGGGGCAGAGTTCTTGACCAATCAACACAAGGAGTTTAGTCCTATGGAATGATTATGAGAATTCTATGCCTCGACGCTTGAAAGAGTGAAATGATATAATCAATTAAAGTTAGAGAAGATTTTTTGTGTAATAATGATGTAAAATTTTTGTTAAAACAAATTTTGATAATTATTTCTTCATAAATTATTTTTGAAAAGAATTCACTTTTAAAAGTCATTACAAATAGAATAAATAAAATTGATGGAAGTTATTAAAAAAAAAAAATTCTTGTACAACCCCAGAAGGACAAAAAGCAACCCAAGGAGCTAAATAGAAAGAAAACTTGTACACAAAAAAAAAAAAAGAAAGAAAACAAATTGTAATTGTTTTCTTTGATTTTGGGGGACCAAAAATGGATTTGGTACAGTTTCTATTTCGCAATTCACTGCTCTCGTACCACAGAACTTTCGGCCTAGTGGTTACGGCCCCATTGTGGGTGTTGGAGCTTGGGCGAAGGTTCAAACTATGGCACCAACACACGCACACACAACCAAGATCGCAGCCAGATTTCACTGCTCTCCCTTGGCCCTATGATGTCATGGGCTTTCGACGCTCGATAGGCGAGACCTGACAGTCCAGACATGTGGGGCCCCGTAGGCCCATTTGCAATGGGCTTACGCTCATGTTGCCTCTACGAATAGTGCCGAGTCACTTTCTAAGGGCCCTATAATAAATATCTCTCTAGAATTCTTCCAATATATTGTCAGATGATAAAGAAACGTAAAAGTTACGGATTTTGGAAAATCTATATCATCTCACGTGGGACGGACACACTTGACAACCCATATCATTCCAAAAAGGAAGAAGTTCAGCAACCATTTCTTCTCATGTTGTCAATGGAGGGAAATTGCCTAGCTGAATAGACAACCCATATTTTCCTGATTTTAGAAAATTAGAAATCTTCCCAAAACTTACGTTATGACGACCTCCAGTGGACTAAATCAAACAAGGAAAACGTGTCAAACAAGCCAATTTTTATATGGGTCCCTTCTTCTTTTAAATGCTAGTCGTTGTAACCGGCCAGGTCATTCGATAAGGTTCATAGGGCATGTAACTCTACGGGTGTGTTTGATAATCTCGGAAGGTAAAATAAAGAAAAGGAAATGTTGGAAAAGAGAGAAAAATGAAAATAAAATTAAAAATTATGTTTATAACAAAATATATAACGGAAAAGAGAGGAAAAGAAATATATAACGGAAAAGAGAGGAAAAGAAAAGTAAAATAAAAAAAAAATCATATTTAATTAAACAAGGGAAATGAAAGAAATATAATAAAAAAGTATAGAAATTTACTGTTTTATCCTCTTTGTTTTTTATTAGAGTTTTAAAATAAATGATTTAAAAGTAAATTTAGTATTTATAATTTTAAAAAGAATTTTTTTTTTATCTAAAATCCACCGATTCAATGAAATTAAAAAATTGAATTTCGAGGGTTTCATGGAAATCCTCCCTTTTCCTCCCCTCTAATTAATTGCTTTGCCGTTGGTGAATTCTTTAAAAACCCTCAATTTTCTTCATTTTCCTACCAAAAGTCTCCGTCTAAATGGACTGTACAAGTTAAATGCCTGTTGTGATTGGTGGTAAGGTCACTTTGACGCTGTAAGTAGGGCAACCCTGCACGAAGTTGATACCTTTTGAAGAGCTCCATGGATATGTTGTAGACATTTGGGGATATTTGAAAGAGCTCCAATTCTTTTGCTGCTTCATTCATCATGGGCCTCTTTTTCCTGACTCAAATTCAAGTTAAGTTTAGCAAGTTTAGCAAGAGCCACAACTTTCGCTTCCTTATTCTCATTTAGAAGTGGAGGATTTAGTATATGAGGAACATATATATATATATATATATAAATGTTATGCCCATAATCTTTGGAATTTCATGATTTTACATAGTTTTAAAGAACTAGGAAGTAAGGACACCGCGCGTACACATAGTGTGAAGTTTGAATTATAAACCAGAAAGACCAGTGAACCATTCAAACCCCTCTGATTGATTTTTGTTTTTATGTGTTGATGCAAATTCTTTTTTTTTTAATAGCGATATATGATTTTTATTTTATTTTAACATATATAATATATAAATTATATATATAATCATTGTGATGTTATTCGGTTTGTAAAACGGTCAGACCGGTTGTTATGGACGTAAGACAAACCATGAGAGAAGTTAGGGGTAAGATCTCGATGAGCAATAGTAAGATAACAACCCATAGGATCCATTGAGCCAGTTGCATAGATAACATATGCAGGCAGCACATGCACACAACACTTTGGCCCTAAACACCCTAATGCCATCGTTGTGTCACAAATGAGTAGAGGAGTTCTAGAGGAATCAAGACACTTATGAACCCTAAAGGAAACAAGAGAGCACATAGAAGTGGAGTCGAGACCAGCTATGGCATATAGAGTCCATTTTAACCGGTGCGCCAAGGTGTCCTACCCGGACATGGCTTATTCCGAACCCTGAGCAAACGTAATGCAAATGATGTTATGACTTGAGCAATCGAGATAGTTGAGGAAAAGACTCAAGGAAACCAAAAGGCACGAAAATCAGAGAAGATCTGTTCAGTGGAGTTGAGAGTCTTAATGGAGCACGGGACAAGGCATTATCCAGATCTGGTTTATTCAAAACCTCCAAGCAGACATTGTGAGAATGAAGTTATGTCTCGAGCAATCGAGAAGAATGGAAAAGAAGCTTGTGGAAACCAAAAGATGCAAGGAGACGACGAGGATTGCTTGATGAACCAAAATCTCATCTGCAGATCCAATGCTAACACCAAGTAATTTGATCAATTGTTGGGAAGACGTTTGCAGAAGTATTCTAAAACCCTAGAGGGCTTAGAGGATGAGAAAAATACTGCAAAGTTGCTAGAGCAAAGCCTAGGCAAGGCGAAGAACCAATTGAGCACCAAGGAAATGAAGAACAACCCTAGATACATAAGTATTTGGGATATGAACTGCACTGTGTGACTAGCAAGTCTAACCAAGAGTTGAATAGCATTAATGGAGGAGTCCTAAAACAGCTAGGGAACTTAAGAAACCCTAGAGAAGTCGTGGCCAAGAAGAGAAGTCCAAATCTCAAAGGGCTAAAGAGTTCTACTTCCGCACAAACTCTTGGAGACCCCAGGAAACAAGTCTTTGATCAAAGTAGGGAACGTATAAAGACAATTATTGGACAATCAGAACTCTTGAGAGTTCATCTCAGTCAAGACTCCTAGATGAACAAGAAATTCTATTCTAACGAGGAGATTTGAAGCAACAAGGAGTTCTATCTAAGTTAGGAGGCTAAGAGCTTAAGGGCTCAAGCATAACAGTCCTAAGTCAATTAGGATTCCTAAGGGATTTAGTGGGAGCAAAAGAGGCTTTTAAGACCCGGAACTAGGTCCAATCCATAAAGAATCCAACCTGGATCCACAAGCCCAACTTGAGCCAAGCATAACCCTCGTCGAACACGATTTCTTGAGGACCTTCAAGCAAACTACTACGATTGACAAAAGTGATTCAAGCAATCAACTTATCACTGAAAATGGCTCAAGGAAACCAAAAATTATGCTAAAAGAAGAACAATGGCTTAATGAAGTTCAAAACCCTAATTCAGTGAGCAAATCATAGCCAAGGAGATAAAAGGCGGGCAAAAGGAAGTTCTAAGTCCCAAAAGAGATTATTATTTAAGAAGAGTGGCTTAATCCATTAGAAGATGAGATTCCAAGATTAAGTTGAAGTCTTGGCAATGTAACTTAGATTAGAAATCTTGATTGAATAGTTTGGTTGATTAGGAGATTAGATTGGATAAAACTGATTTAAATCCAGATCAATATCTGAATTTGATTATTAGAGTTTCACTTTAAGTGTCATTCCTCAAGGTATAATTTAGTTCTATAAATACCTAAGAAGACCAGATCTAATATTCAAACTTTCAAGTTGATTTTCTTCAATAAACTATGAAGTTATGTTCTTTTCTCAATAACTTTTCTTAGGAGCACGAAGATGACTTGTTTTCCCTAGTATTACACTATCTTTTGAGAGATTCATGTGGCATAGAGGTAGGAGCACTAAGGATATTTATTTTTCCTAATATTATACCACCTTTCAAGAGATCCTTATAGTACAGAAAGGTGAGGATCACGAGCGATCCATGTAAGAATAAGTGATCTACTATCTATCCCTATCTCTAACCCTAAATCCACCCTAAGCCACCCTTACACGTGACATAGGTACTGTGTAAGTGCATTTGCACTCTATATTTTATCACATTAAGTCCATACATTCTGTCTATAAACCCGTAGCCCTAATGCTGGTTCGACCAATGAATTGATAGATTAACCGAATTGATTACTAATTCGATTTTAAAAACATTATTCTTAAGGTGGTTGCCAAGTCATCATAGCTGACTTGAGGGCGTCCTCACAAGAGTTGACTTGGCTATATAATCAGGATTGATTGGGTAGAGGTAGTGCTTTGAGATTAAAGTTAAAATTTTTTTTATATTTTTTTTAATATCTGTTGGGATTAAAAGTTCAAATATGGTAGAATTAACTGTAATTCAACAAACTCTATCAATTTTTGCGACTAAGGAATCTCTTATATATCAAGAATTTCAAGTGGAATCAAATTCACAAATTATTTCAAGTTTGAATAGGAATACAGAGAAATGATCTAGTTGCTTTGAGATTTTGTTTTATTTCTCATGTTTTCTCTACTTCTATTTCACGATCTCTAAATTTTTTAGTTAATTCCTTCTTGTCAAAGGGTTTATCATGTATCAAACTTTTATAAGAGTAGTGATAGGATATTACACTTCTTTAATCGTGGGTTATGGATTCGTTTTATGAAAATGGAGAAATAAAATTTGAGAGAGTCAATTTCTTAATAGATTTTATAATATTCGAACTGAATTAATTGAGTAAACTTTAAATATCAATCGGGGAAAAAAAAATTTCGTCATGTAACTCATTGGCTCGGTTGACTGTGATTTCTTGTCGCTAAAAAAATTGGTGTCAAAAAGAAAGTTTGACCTTTCAACTCAATTATTTGTGAGATATGAGTGGCCGACAGTTGGCTTGGACTTTTCATTTCATGCCATGCAGATGTAGAGGAGGATCAACAAATAGGTCTCTTTTGTTCTTGCCCATCTCCATTCAATTTTTTGGTTTGGTTTCACATTTCTGTTCGTTCTTATTTTCTTCTCTGCTTTGCTACTTAATTTACTATCGACCGGAGAAAGTTTAGAAAAAGCAATTTGTGTTTTCTTTTTGACTTTTAGGCACAAATCTAGAGAATATAGCAAAATTGATTGGATTAAGAATCCAACCTTGTATTGTTGTGGAAAACTATGTAAAATTTAAAAAGTATGTAGAATTAAAATATGTAAAAATAAAATGAACCTTAAGAGTATATAGAATTTAAAAATATGCGATGAAAATTTAAAAGTATGTAGATCTTGTATTGTATAAAAACTTCTAAAATGATTAATATCGAGCCCGAGATTCTATGACTTTGCAAGTGAGAAAACAAGCCCCTTTGATTTTGTGATCTCATTATATACATATAAAAAAGATTTTGTCTCATAAAAATTAACAGATTTTTTTAATTATAAAATAATAATATAACTATGATTATTGAATGAGAATTTTGTAAATATTATCATAAGTTTTAAAAATTAGAAATTTTCTCAAAACTTACACTGCCACGACCTCAAATGGACCAAATCAAACTAGGAAAACGTATCAAACAAACCCAATTTTTATATGGGTCCCCTATCGTCTTTTAAATGCAAGTCATTGTAATTGGCTAGGTCATTTGACAAGGTTCACAGGGCATGTAAGTCTACACATTAAATTAAACGCAAGTCGTGATTGATGGTAAGGTCAGTTGACGTTGTACGTGGGGCAACCGACCCATGGAATGATTATTATTATTATTTTTTACTGTATTTTGTCATATTAATCCGGTTATTAGAAATTAATATTTTTAATATTTTTTTATTTTCAGAATTTAAATTTAAAATTAAGAATTGAATTTTCGATAATTCGACTCAATGAAATTTGGTCCGATGGAATGATTATGACAATCCTATGCCTTGATGCTTGAAAGAGTTAAATGTTATAATCAATTAAAGTTAGAGAAGATTTTTTATGTGATAATAATTTAAAATTTTTATTAAAACAGATTTTGATAATTATTTCTTCAAAAATTATTTTTGAAAAAAACTCACTTTTAAAAGTCATTATAAATAGAATAAATAAAATTGATGGAAGTTATTATAAACAAAAATAAATAAATAAATTCTGGTACACCCTTCAGAATGACAGAGAACAATACAAGGTGCTAAATGGATTATCCATTTCGTGAGGCTGTAGTCACTTCCATGCGGGAGAAAAGTTTAAACAAGATGAGGACTTTGTATGAATGGGCTAAGGTTTTGGGGGGAAAAACAACTTGACAGGATGCCCAGTCGTGCATGTGTCAAATCATCAAATTTTTTTAATTGAGAGATCATATAGTCTACTCCGTTTCAAATTTTAAAAATTAATAAAATGATTTAAAAAAACTAATTTTTAATAAATTTTATAATACTCGATTAAATTAATCAAATAAAATTATTTAAATATTGATTGATTGATGATAAGTTATTCACTTAAAAAAATATCAAACTCGTAGACTTAGATTAGTCCACTCCTAGATTTTCTCAAGCATGATCATATTTAATTACATAATTTTCTATTATCCTTATGGAAAAGTGATATTCTTATCCCTATTTTGTGGGTATTTATCATTAAAATTTATTTTCACTCAAAATTTGGGAGATGCAATGACTATCATTGTGGGACCTACACAAATTTGAGAGTGAAATATTCGGATATGGATTAGAAATGAAGTTTCTGTCTGAATTGCATCCTTTTGTCTCCCACAAACACTCATTATCTCCCCAAACGCTAACCACACTATGCCATCGCTCCTCGTAAAATCTATTGTGTCCTTTTGCCACGTGAACATTATTAAAAAATATCATATATTTTAAAAATAATTAAAAAAATATTATATATCAAAATCAAATCAATTATTAATTAAATTTTAAAAATATTTAAATTTTTATTTCTATATTTAGAAAGATATATATATAATAATTAACCGCTAATAATTTTGTTATCATCTTCTGAACCACAGATATTACAATCACAAAGGTGGAAAATTTGGGCGTGGGGAAACATCAAGGATATTGCAATGCGCTAGTTCAGCCATTCTTGTGTCGAGTGGGACAGAAGCGCATTTTTTCCAATCCAATGGGGCGTGGAAAATTTGGGACTCAAAAGGAATATGCTTTTGCCCTCCTATTATATAATACAATGCAAGTTACTTAACTTATCATCAGAAAAATAAATTCCTCATTTTCTTTTTTAAAACCACCCCTGCCCCTATAGAAAATGTTTGCAAGGCAAACCCTTCTGTTGAGTCTAGTTGTATGCCTTGCTACTTTGCAAGTGAAGAGTCAAAAATGGGCAAAAGATGGCTGTTTAAATAAGTGCGGTGACACCACAATCCCGTACCCATTTGGAATGAATTCAAGCTCGTGTTATCTCAATCAATGGTTTGAGATAACTTGCAATCCTTCTTCCACTAATTCCTCAAAATTCCTACCTTTCTTGAGTAAATTTAAGATAGAGGTACTAAATATCACCCTAGATGAAGGAACTGTAACAGTCAACCATCCAATAGTCTCAACATGCCGCAATCCAAGTTTGGAGATTGACTTAACTGGAAGCACATTTGCTTATTCATCCAATTATAACAGGTTCATGGCAGCTGGCTGCGACAGTGAGGCTCTTCTGACAAATCAAACCGGGGAAATATTGACCGGCTGCTACAGTCGCTGTCCCAATTCTTATATCAGTGAGGATAAGAATTGCTTCGGAATCTATTGTTGATATACTGGCAGTCTCGGATGATTTTACAATATATAAGGTCAATATTTCGAGCTATGGAGTGGAAAGTAGCAATGGGAATTGCAGCTATGCATTTCTGGTTTCAGAGGAATGGTGGACAGATGCAAGACGAGGGGCTTCTACTTACGGTATTGTTAACAAGACGGAGTATATTCCTGTGATACTGAATTGGTGGTTGAAATCCGACACATATCCTTTCTTGAAAAATGAATGTCATGATGATGTGGCCGATTTTGCTTATGCCGGTTATCTTCGAGGTATTGATTATTACGAAAATTATGACTATAAATACATATGCCGTTGTCCGCGGGAATATGAGGGGAATCCTTATATTGCGGGGGGTTGCAAAGGTATGGTTCTCTGTTTTGTTTTTGTTTTTTATTGTGGGGTATGGCCTCTTATGGGATAAGATTTCTGTTGAGATGTTCGTACCAAAAAGGACGTTGGCTATTTTGACAAACGTGTAAATGCCATTAAAAAAGGATGGTCCAAGGGTCTATGTTTTGGCCTAGTTATACTCGGGGGGCAAAATTGGAAATTTAAATAAGGGAGATAGATAGTATTTATAATTATAATTTTCTAAAATTATATAAATAAAATTTTCTTAAAATTTCAAGAAAAAAGCTACTCTTACCCACTCCTTTGCTATTGTTTCCCTCCCCCCAAACAAAACAAATTGACACTTTTAAGTAAGAAAACTAAAATTATTCTTGTTATTGACATGTATTTTGTTACCATTTATCTAACAAATGCATTATAATATTAAAAATATTGTTATTTAAAGTAAAAATATTAGTAATTTTATTAATAAAAAAATAGTGCATCGAATTTAAGAGTTTTGGTTTTTGATTTTGTAATAATAATGCAATTTACAAAATAATTTGATTAATGGTACGAAGCAAGGCAGTCTCGAAATTTTTGCTTATCTAAATTTGATTAATTGCATTTTTATTTTATTTTTCTATTTATAACATTTTTTTAATTTAAAATATTTTTTTGTAAGATTAAAATTTTGTTAGTCTAAATGAAATTTTTTCCAAAAAAAATTTAAAATTTTTATATTTTAATTGTGCTTATTAAATTAGAAGTTTTGTCTCAAAAATTGAAGGAATGGTGGGTAGATGAACACCTGCACTCCCATGGAAATGGTGAGATATTAGACCTATTTTATAAAAGCTTAAGTTTGGCCTAAAAATAATTTAAATTAGTTTCATTGATATTTTATAAATATGTAAATATGTAAATACACTCGAGGTCTATAAGCTTAACAATGTTGCCCAATGTGAACTGGTTCAATATTATTAATTTAGAAAAATTTTGATATTGTAAAAATTGAATAAATTTCAGTTGCCAAATACATATAGAGAACATGTTTATATTAGTTGAGGATTTATTTAGATGTTTTATTTTTATATTTTGTGTAAGCATTGTCTACCCTCAAAATATAAACCAATAAACGAAAATATTATTAATTATTTTATATTTTAACACTTTTCTTTAAATAGAGTGGTATTATTATTATTATTATTATTATTATTATTATTATTATTATTATTATCTTCTATCTTAACACTTATGCACAATTAATATATTGTATAAGGATTGCAAGGCCCAATGGTTCAGCCCCTTGAAATCATTAATTTTGGAAGTTTTTATTCAAAGAATGTGCACTTACGAATACATATTTAAAAATAAAATTGAAAAAAAAAATAGATACCTTTTATTACTAATCACTACTCTACTTCAATTCTCCCCTTCCCCTCTTGTTCTTTGTTGACTCAGGATATGACAAATGCTCAAATGGAACATGCGATGGACATTGCGAAGCATATCCTCCTGTGGGCTACATCTGTCATCCTCGAAATGTTAGAGATATTATCATAGGTGAGAATTTTCTTATCATATTTGACTTTTCACTTGAAAATTTAAAGATTTGTTCTGGTAAGTCAAGGGAATCCAAATGGAGAGTATACATCCATGGCATTCGCTGGGACATAAATCGCCAGCCCTGTGGTTCTTCTTCTATTGAAATTTGTTTAAATGGTATTTCTTTGACAATCCATATTATTTGATTAGAGATTTGATCACTAATTTGTCATACTCTTATCAAGTGTCATACTTCATAATTCTAACCTGCAAGTGTGTAGGCTGGGACACAAAATTTAAGCCCCGTCCATAATGGCCCAAACATTCCTAAAGCCCTAGTTGGGGATGAAATAGGAAGTTGTGTAAGCCTGACGCAACCCAAATACTTCGTACTTTAGTAAATTCCCCACTAGGTTTTCGTGTAATATATTTTTGGCATTTTTTATTGTTTTTCACTTTTGTCGCATTTTGCATTTAAGCCTGTTTTTCTTACACACGTGAACACTTCGAAATAGAGAATGCAACCCATTGCTGCTAAACATTGAATCTTTCAATTTATAACAAGAAGTTGAAGTTCTTCGGGCAGCATGGATGGGTTTGGGATCAGATTCTTCATCTAATTTTGACCTCTCAATATCTCAATAAGTCAGTAATGCCATTCCTCTCGTTTTTATAATAGTCTAGACACTAATTAATTAGTCTACAACACTGATACCTTGTCGGACATGGGAGACTGCCATCAATGCTCAAAGAACAACCCTTTAGTTTTTAGTCCGGTGAACAACCCTTTAGTCCTTGTCTGCAAGAGAAAGATCTATTAAAATATAAAAAAATAATAATATTTATTTTAATTGACTCCACTATAGCCGATCCCAACGAGGAGAGTTGTAGGCAGACAATTAGTATAAAACTCATTGTTAAAACCAAAATGAGAGATTAAATATAGGAATTTAGTGTTATCTTCTCTATTTTTTATTTTAAACTTTAATTTAATTTTTTTAATTTTTGTTTAATTTTAATTTTTTTCCTCTTTCATTTTTCTTTAATACTAATTATTGTTATTTTGTTTGTTTTATTTGCTTTAATGAGTTTAATTTTTTCAAAAAAATAATAGTTGTATAAAATATAATACGATATAAAGTAAGAAATTCTAAATTCAAATTATGTCAGACAACCTTGACTCGTTTTTTTCTTCTTTTTTTCTAAAAAAAAAAAAGAATCCACATGATTGGATCTGTCTTATAGTGGGTGCCTATGTACGCATCCCCTCTAAATAACCAAAACAAAGGTTTAGCAGCGGTTTTACCATTACCATCACATGTAGATGCTTGTGTACAAATATGCTAGACAACAAATCACTTTTGTTTCATACTTCAATATTTCGATATTCACAGTACAGATTATGATTTAATTTATTATTGTAATATGGACATATTTAATCATTTTAATTTATTGTCGTAATATGGACATGTTAAATCATTTTATGCAGCACTCTTTAATCCTTATCCTTGTTTGATGTAGGAGTCACCACTAGTTTTGGATCAATGTTTCTGCTTGTTGGGAGTTTTGCACTATATAAAATAATGGTCAAGAGGAGAAACAGGAGGCTCAAGCAAAAGTTTTTCAAACATAATGGTGGTCTACTTCTTCAACAACAAATGTCAACACTAGATGGTACAGTTGAGAAAACTAAGATTTTCACATCAGAAGAGTTAAAGAGAGCTACAGACAATTTTAATGCAAATAGAGTACTTGGACATGGTGGTCAAGGAACAGTTTACAAAGGTATGCTGACAGATGGGAAAATTGTTGCAGTTAAGAAATCAATAATAATGGACGAGAGTCAAGTTGAACAATTTATCAATGAGATTGTCATCCTTTCCCAAATCAATCATAGGAATGTGGTACAATTATTTGGTTGTTGTTTGGAGACTGAGGTTCCCTTGCTAGTTTATGAGTTTGTCCCTAATGGAACTCTTTTTGAATACATCCACAATGAAGTAGATGAATTGCCAATGTTATGGGAAACTCGATTACGGATTGCTGCCGAAATTGCAAATTCATTGGCCTACTTACACTCATCAACTTCTGCACCTATTTACCATAGAGATATCAAATCGACCAACATATTATTAGATGACAAGTATAGAGCAAAAGTTTCAGATTTTGGGACATCAAAATCGATTCCTTTGGGACAGACGCACTTAACAACATTAGTTCAAGGGACATTTGGTTACTTAGATCCGGAATATTTTCAAACAAGTCAATTCACCGACAAGAGTGATGTTTATAGTTTTGGGGTAGTGATGGTTGAACTTTTAACCAGTCAAAAACCAATTACTTGGACTAAATCACAAGAAGAAAGAAGTTTGGCAACTGTTTTCCTCATTGCAATGGAGGAGAATAGTCTTTTCAACATCCTGGATCCTAAACTTTTGAAAGAGAAGAAAAGTGAGAAGCAAATTGTGGCAGTTGCTAAGGTTGCACAACTATGCTTGAATTTGAATGGGAAAAAAAGGCCTGCAATGAAAAACATAGCAATGGAATTAGAAAGGATTCAAACATCTACAATATCTACATTTATCCATGAAACTGTTCAACAGGAGGACATGCATGGCATAGTTGAGAATATTGGTAGCTTAGATGCTAGTACTTCAAGTGCACCTTCGACAACTGTGTTTTCGGATAATAATGTGACCTTGTCACTTGATGCTGAACCTCTTCTGTTTCATACAACATGAATCATGTCAAAAAATAAATATTTTGTGCTTTTATTTCTAGAATGAATATCTAAATATTGTCAGCAAAGCCTATGTGCTATTCGTACCTTGTTTGTAATTGTTTGGAGTTAATCAAAAACTGAAGCTATATATTGTGTTATACGCAAGTTTAAATTAAGCATTATTTTAAGTACTTTTGAGTAAAATAGGCATTTGGTGGCCCAATAGACATCTTGATATTTATTTACTTGCTACATTTTTTGATTTTGTTCTATTAAATGCCTTTTGATTTTTTTAATTGCTTTATTCTTTCACAAAAAGGATTCTTTCTCATAGTTTGATATTGGACTATATATATTTAAGGCTACAAATTTATACCTTAGCATTGATGAATGGAAACTTGGGGCGGCAGATTTCCTAGGTGAATTGACCAATGACCAAATTTTGAGCTTGTCAAATCTCCAAATTCTCATGTATTCAAGGGGACACTCTAGTGGTTACAGTTCCCTCCCTCAACCCATGATTCAAAATTCAAATTTTATGTAATAAAAAAAAAAAAGAAAAAAATCTCCAGAAGTCTCTTTCTTGGGCTCTATTTAGTGTATTTGGCACGAATGTATAAATATATAATCTACAATTGACTAGTGTGTGTGTTCAGAAAAAAAAAAAATGATTACTTCAGATAAAAATGGAAAATGCATGGTGGAATTGTTTTATTTTTCTTTCGAGTTTTAGGCACAAATTTTAAGTAAACAGCAAAAAATGATTTAATCAAAAAAAAAAATGTTAGTTTGCATTGTTTTAGAAAATTTAAAAATATGTAGTATAAAATTGAAGTTTATTATTTATATTGACATTTTGTGATTTCATCATTTATAAATTTTGCGGACTATTGCAATAAGTTACAACTCACATTATACTTTTCTCTTAAATTTTTATAACCTCCCCTTAACACTCTAAAATTATCTAAAATAAAATACATTCAAAAACAAAAGGCAATCAAACACTCTTTATAACAAAATAAGGTTTTAATTCTAAATAGACTAATTGCTGAATTTTAAGGCAGAACAATTTTTAGATAAGGATTGGATTGCCAGACTTGGTGTAAAAACAAGTTGCGCCGCTGCTTTTTCAAGCTAAATGTTTTTGTTCCATGCCCCTTTTTCCGTAGACTCTTCCTTTGAGATGGCCCCATTGCTTGATAATTAAATTGTTGAATTTAAATGTCTTTTTTTACATCAATGATGAGAAAATTTGTTGGTAGTTACGTTATGTCTTTTTTGTGTCAAGAAATTAGACTTTTTTAGTGAAAGCTATAGTGGAACTTAGTTTTTTGGAGAAAAGTCCAAGTTTAAACACATACCCTCTTGCTGATGGTGAACTACATTCTTTAGTACAAGGGCTTTTTTGTTGTTTGATTAAGTATTAATAGAAAATTCACACAACAAAATTAAAAATAGTATGCCAACGGTGACTTTTATTGTCGATGATCTTTAATGATGGTTTTTTATGATATTTAGAGACGTTTTTGACGAAATTATTAAAAAATGTATATATTTTCTAACAATATAAAATTGTCAGTAGGAAAAAATTTTATCAACCGTTTGTAAAATAGCAAAATCGTCTGTAAAACCAATATTCAATAATGCTTATCGATTGTGGTTCTTAAATGTAGCGGTATTTAGAGTGTATGAAAATAATTGTTATATAACTTCTTTTTTCCTACTTAATAATACCGTTTGTATAAGTTTCATCTATGTTGACTAATATATTTTACTATAATAAATATCATCTATCATTCAATGGTTATCACTTGTTTTTTAAAATGTGTTGATTTTAAAATTAGGATCAAATTATTAAAATCAAATATATTTTTAGAATTACTTGGTAACATTTTAGGGACTATTAAGTATTGTAAGTTGAGAAGAAAATTTGGATAATGTGTGGATTACTATAACAAGTGTGGTAATTTCATTTTTTATCATTTAATAATTTTTTGTTCTAACATAAAAAAAACTGATTCTAAAATCATTTAATACATTTTCTAAAAATAAAAATAAAAAAGCAACTCCACTTTCTAAGAATAAAAATTATAATAAATATAAAATAAAAATAAAAATAAAAGCATAGAACATATGTTAAGCCATTTAATTCTTCTTTTAACCAAAAAAAAAAAAAAAAAAGATGTCTAAACTCATTATTTATTACATTTTTCAACTGGTTGTAAAAGATGGTAATGATGTAGTAGTAATAATTAGTGGAAAGTAGTAGATTAATGGTAGTAATATATGTATAACTGAATAATAAGTTTATTTATAACTTTATGATGACAATGGAAGACATAAATGTGAGAGATGGATGCAACCGTGAGGATGTAAATGTGATAGTAGTTTGTGTTATAATTTTATCGTAACTAATGATAATTAATAGTAACTAATAGTCTGTGGAGAGATGATAGAACCATCATTAGTAGTAGCTTGATTACAATAGATAGTATTAGTAATTTAGTCCCAGATACCCTCATCATTTCAGTGGAGACTCGATGATGATGGTATTCGTCGGTTCTATCGAATAAGAACCTCTCATAAATCGGACTAAGTATGGCCCGGTGGACAACTTTATAATTTAAATTAGTATGAGTAAATAAAATAAAAATGGTCATCCTACCTCAAAAGATCCATCAAATACTGACATCCATTTATTGAGCTAACAAATACCAATAGTTCTAGCCACGGACCTGATGCGTCAAGCCCAACTAGAGCATGAACAGCACCTTTGTGGACTAAATTTTAAATAATATACAATAATGTCCCAAGTAAGAGTTTAAATGTTTAAAAATCCTCTGAAGTATACATGGAGAGTTTCGCAATAAGTCCATTCTCTGAATTCCATAAAAATGTACAGGTCAACTGGAATAAATATCCGGAATGATAAATAGTTGCGTAGTGGAATTTCTAAATTACATATAAATTGCCGTCAGAAGTACCAAACCGCCTAGGATCAGAAATCTCTAGACAAAACGTCGCTCTAATTTGACTTTCTAGGGAAGAAAAAAGAGTATCTTTTTCAGGAAGTCGGCAAAGTGGTAAGGACATCGTGCTATCAATATCAAGTGTAAACTTGGAATGTGAAAACATGTAATAGAATTTTAGAAAATAGCGTTCTTTTGACATTCTCAAAGCACACATCACAAATAATATATGCATCCATCTATGTATCAAATCACATGAGAAAACAATCCGAATAAACAACCCCACATGATACCTCGACCAAACGGGTGCATTAGGGTTTTCATCAAATACAAATCACTCCTACCCCAATGTTGGCCAAATGCTATTCAACTAGAGTAAATAATAATAATATTATACATATCAATAGTCGGTCGTGTATGATGCCCCCGAGTTATCAAGTACAATCACGTTCTCCGATGAGGGTTCAACCTAGGAAATCATCACATAGTCGGCGGATACCTCCGGCCGAAGAGTATCCGCACACAAGGGATGCCACTATCAAACGTCCTTCGTAGCTACGGAATAATATCAAATCAGTTGGGCACGTGATCCCATGCACCCAACACCATATCAGCCGGGCATATAGCCCCATGCATCGTATCATAATATCAATGGACATTCAGCCCAAATGGTAGTAGAAATCCATTCAAAACCATGTGTCATGCTAGTGGAACATTAAAACATTTCAATATTTCAAAAGGTGGCACGATATTCAGTTATAAATCATGGATGCATATCAAAGAATCGGGGTTGGACACTCCAATGGTCACAAAAATATGTACATATATTATCAAAATCCAAAAATTTAATTTTCACACATATAGAAATCATGTCGTTTGAAAATCGATAAAACATGATTTGTCAATCAATAGTAGATGTCAAGCATTTCATCAAATGGAAGAGGGTAGTGCATTAATAAACCACGAATCAAACCAAATCGATTTTTGAGTGTAAATTTCAACCTAATCCAAATCACACAATTGGACATCCTTCTACTTTTCTTTTTTTTTTTTTTTTTTTTTGATACAAACCACTCCAACCTAAAATTATGTTTCAATTAAACTCCTTCCAGCTAATTTATAAGAAATAAAACCTAATTTAGAAATCACATTACCATAAACAGTTAAGTAACCAATGTTCACATTCTTTTCTTCTCAAGTTAAACTAACTTATCAAAATCATAAAAATATGGATTCTTAATATAAGTTGTAAAATATAACCTATTAGAAGGTCCGAAAGAAAGTTTTATCGATTACG